>JADFUC010001782.1:0-33212 GCA_019722365.1 Lithospermum erythrorhizon
CTCGGTACTTCTGATTACGTATTGCTATAAGAGTATATTTATGACATAATTGAGATTATAGGTTACCATTTCTTAGAGATAGTTTGGATGTGAATTCTTATGAGGAAATTGTGTGTTATTTAGCATTTGTCTTGTAATAACCCATTTTGTGTCTTTAATGTGTGTGTGGTAATGCGGATGTGTGCTTGATTTCTTTATATTGTTGTTGATGACCCCGACAGGTTGGTCATGGTAATGTAGCAATGGCCGTGCTTGATGGATTAGGGAGAGTTTGTTGTGATATGCATTGAGGAATATAGCCCTCGGTGGGAGGATGGTGAGTGGAGGCAATACGATTATTTGGAGGTAAGATTCTCGTGGCATGTATTATTTGGAGGTGGATTCCTGCATTATTATTGTATTATTTGGAGGTGGATTCTCGTATTGTATTATTTGGAGGTGGATTCACCATTATGTATTATATAAACTAGGTGGATTCCTTTCGGCATTGACTTTGTGTGTTGAGATTGTTTCCACTTAAATGAATATGCATTAGTTGAATATATCTAAATGTGTAAAAAGCTGATAAATTAACGTTATATAAGAAATCTAATAATGATATGTGGGCCAGTTATTTTTAGTACCTTTGATTAATGTAAAATCATTTTGAAATTATATTTCATATATATATAAAGCGTGAATATATATGATGGAATCGATGCAATGGTATTTGTATTCCACTTTCGAGGCAATAGTGACTCCACTATTCTCACATGGTAGGCGTTTCGTACTGGAGTTTCTAAATTGTCGTTGAGGTGTTTGAGGAAGCGGTTTTCTTGCTGAGATGCATAGGCGGTGTGGTGGCGTAGGAAATGGTCGTTTCCTTTTTGTTGAAAATTTGTATATTTGAGATTGGTGGGTTGTATTATATTAGCTGAGTCTGACATCACTCACTCATATGATATATTTGGATATGTGTTACATTTATTAAGTTATTTTTGTTGGATGTTTTGTGGAGCATACGATGGAAATAGGAGCTTTACTTTGACTGATAATGTCGTGAGTTATGTTATTATCCATCGTTTAATTTGACTACTAGTGTCCTGGTTGTTAATAATCTTGGCGCCAGGCGGCCGACTTGGGAGTGGGTGAATTTACATGACGCTTTGTTACTTGATCTTGTTTGGAATGGAGTCAGCCAGTAAATTCCCCACAAGCAAATGGATAAAGGAATGCATCACAGCTATGAATGCATTGGATTACTGCTATCTACAACGAGTTGGAAGTATATTTGCGACTTTATCGTGGGGCTATAACCATTCTTTATACGTAGTCACGACGACATGCTCGCCGATAGGTCTTGCTTGATAGCCACAACTTTCTCATAAAGAGTAGGGTTGCAAATTTTAAGAAATCGTCACGGCTCATTGTCTCAAAAGTGATGTGTTAAAACTACTCTTCTTCAAATTTATTTTAGAAGTGGTATAAATGATCTCTATATTCCCCAAAGTTCTCGGCCCCCAACGATAGACTTCGACTTCTGATCACTCTGAAACTTCATCTTCTTATTTGTCATTGAAAGAAAGTCATGATCACTGCGACATGGTATAAATGTGACATGGAATTGTGGCGTAGTCTTAATTCTAAGTTAAGGGAGGTGTAGAATGTGAAAGTCATCCGATCGTGTAGCGTATTTCTGGCTCATTTCCTCCTTTATTAGATGTTCCGTCCCTTGGATGAGTCGAGTTTCATCATCGATGATTTGTGTGTTTTGTTGTCGTTGACTCTTAACTTTGTAAGTGCACAAGCATTACATTCGAGGACAAAATCTGCGAAGGCCAGACCTTTAATTGAGTGTTGAAAGTCATATTCAATGTGAAACTTTTTAAACTCGATTGTCAGATTTATTACTGCCAAACATAATTTATGCTACAAAGTATAATTCTTAATGGTTGATATGTGCCAAAGACTATATGCGAGTTAAGTCTCTCTGGTAAGGAGAGTCATGTTCAAAGGGAGTAGATGATATATTTTCAACGTCTTAGGATCCGTCGGATCACGATAGTAACCACAGAAAGAATCGAAATCGAAACCTCGAATGCATTGCTCCATTGAGTCATTTCCATTGTTGTGAGATTAGTTTGTAAGTTATTTTTTGGTACTAGAATCCTCGAAACAATGTCAAATTCAGTTGATTCGTTTGTCTAAATTAGGTTTTAACATTTATAGAAGACGACGGCGTTTGAATTGTCACGAGAGGCGATTTTAGGAGGCATGGGCCCATAAGTCCATGACGAGCGATGGAATCCCATTACGAGAGACTGACTCCATTCTGATTTTCTTGTTCCTTACGGGGATGTGTGTGGCGTTTCCGTTCATTGTAGATTGGTGAAGTACCATCTCTTCTTTGATGAAGAGAACTTGTTCCTCGATCCGAGGCCTCTCACTTTGTAAGTAAATTTTGTTGCGGCCCAGCGATTCCGATAAATCTTCAGTTACATTAACTTTTAACCGATTACTATTAACCGTACCATTGATGGCAAAAAAGATTTAAATGGTCGGAATCCGCTTTCCGGCGTTAGAAATAACGCAGAGGTTGGATGAGTACATGTTGGAATGGTGGAATGAAGGTTGCTTGTTAAATGATTGTCGATGTCCAATTAAAATATTTAACTTAGGTAAAGTGCATTTGACTCGGCTCCCGGAACTAGTAATTACCAATGAACTTCTTTCTCGGTTGTCTGCCAATAGCTATAAATTAGAGGTGCTTTGGCTTTCCATTCAATTTTCCTTATTAAATTCGTTTGATAAAATATCGAGCTAAAATACTCACAATAGGTTTCGGATTCAAATCCTTGAATTTGGTACTTGGGATCGTTCCGAGGATTACTTGCTTTAGATAGCTAATAAATCTGAGGCTCTTGAACTCAGGCCGGTGGGCGCCCAGGTGTTGAAATGGCAGTGGTATGTTACCAGCCGAGTCACACTCTGATTGCTGTCTGTCTGGTCGGCTGAGCCTTAGCATAGAGACTGCAGATGTGACTTCCATTTGCGTTTTCCGGACAACTGCAGCCGGCCAGGGGTATGTCTTGCAGGAAGGGTCTCCGTCTTTAAGTTAGAGCAAGCGAGGAGGCAAGGTGCGTCGCAAAATCATGCGGCTTTGACATGAGCGGCCTTGGTAGGCTGTGGATATAACATTATGGCGATGTTACTTTTAAACCCGGTGGTAATGACCGATAACTATAGATATTGCATGCACAAAGATTGTTGAAATAATAGCCAGAGTATGCCGATGGTGATTTAAATATGTCATCAAGCGATATTTAAATGTATAATAAACTGTAATCATAATACGGTGATATGTAAATGTGTCTCATCCATTTGTGTGTAAAATATGCTTGATATGTAAATGTGTCGTCATTGTGTGTAAATATCGCCATGGAGTGATATATAAATGTCTCGGTATTGTAAATGTTGGGGATGATGAAATACCTTTGGAGAAAGGAGAAATTATACTACTTTGGTTAAGTAGTAGAAAAATAATATTTGGCTACAACTTTTAATATATATATCGTATATATACATCAGCACAATGCTTCTTGCACAAAAGAAATCTAATAAAACTTTTTAGTGAAGTTGGAATTTCTGTATATAAGAGAATAGAATATAGAGATGAAATTTAAATAAGTTATCTAAGTAAATCTAGATGAGAAAGTTAGTGGTTTCAGATTATGGTATGTTAGAAGTTTAGCTACTCAGCACGACTTTTCATATCTTATTCTACCATTTTTAGACTCTGAAATATAAATCAGTTTGAATGCAATAGCGTTATAAATGCTGATAATAACATTCTATACTTGATTAAATGAAATCGTTGAATAATTCACTTGTGGAAGCGTATTGAATGTCCACTCATAATAAGTATTAATATTGGCCAAATTATTGTATGAAAATAAGGCGATAAGGGGTGTGAGTTGAGGTGAGTAGGTGATAGGTTGTGAAAGCGAAATTAAATCGTGGTCGATTCCTCATGAGCTTTTTATTAGAAATAATAACATACGTTAATTGGGATCTACCAATACTCACTGGACGAGTAAAGGTTGCAGCTTGTAGGTCCAGTTATAAGACAGTAATATGTAGTAGAATACAATGAAACGTTCACTTTACTAAGCTTGAATATTGCTATCCTTCAAGACTTCTCGATGCATAAACAATGCAGTCTCCTTCTTGTTTCTTAAATAATGATGATAAACAAATTTAAAAGGTCCGCATTTGATTTATTCTCAAACCATATATATAGATATTGTTATCCTTGAAGACTAGTCGATGCATAAACAATGCAGTCTCCTTCTCGTTTTCTTAAATAATGATGATAAACAAATTTAAAGAGGTCTGCATTTGATTTATTCTCAAACCACATGTATAGATGTGGTAGAATATAATGGAACGATACTTTTATTGAAATTAAAAGGTGGATAAGATTCGTTTTATCTTGTCAACTTTTGTGAGATGGTCCCATTATGTGCGCTATTCCCACTTTCCATCACTGTATAAATTGATAATAATAGTAGCCTCTTAACAGTTCATTTGACTTTGAACTAAAAAGCTATGACCACAGTTTCAAGAAACTTGCAATTTTCCATTTTATTTGTCCTGTGTTATTCATGTACTTTCATTTCAGTTTTGGATGGAAGAGATATCACCAATTCAAAGTTGAATAAAAATGATCAAACTTCAAGCTTATCTATTCGTGCTGTTAATCTTGGAGGCTGGTTGGTCACTGAAGGCTGGATCAAGCCATCTCTTTTTGATGCCATCCCCAATAAAGATTTCTTGGTCAGTATATTTCATGCACATTTTTTATATTCGATCCCTAGCCTCGTTAGACGGAAAGGTATTGTTACATGTTACCTAATTGTTAATAAAGAAGAGGTATGATGTAATTAATACGTAACAACGATCGCCAACATTGAGTGTGAAACTATATATATCCATTTTTCTTGACATAATTTATTTTGCGAAACCATTTTCATTTCAATCAATTATTTTTATGATGGCACTCAACTACAATTTAAATCAGTATCAGTTAAAAGTATCTGACTGTTGAATCAGAGTGAGGAAATATTGTAGTTGCTAATAGAAATTTTGCTTCTGGATGGGAAACATTCACCGTATGTATATCTAATACCATAGGCTTCGAATTTTCACAGCAATGTCTTTTTCTTGTTTTGTAACTTAAAAATTCCGCAGAATCGCTACTCATCGAGTGTGCACTTAGTAGACTGCAAACTACGCCGACGATAAATCACACTAGGCAAGCGCCATGTTATTGGTCGAAAGGCACTTGTTAGACCTATACCGCGAACTACGCCTCGATAAATCACACTGAGCCAGGCAAGCCCCATCGACTCATGCTGACCTTGCTGGGCCACAACCTCACCTACTTCACCAGCCTTAGCCAATCCTTGAATGTTTTTTTCTTTCTTTTATAGTTACTTAGTTGAACTCAATTTTATAACATATTTTAAGTTTTATTATTATCTGTTTTGTTTATATTTGTTTGTAGTTATGGGAGTGGGTAAGAGAGACATTTATTTGAGGGTCTTTAACAAGCAATTTATGGAATGAATTCAGATGGAATTATAGTAGCTAGTGAAAATACACCTGCTTTATCTCAAGAATTTCAGATTGTGAGGAATCCGATTGACCCGACCCGGGTTCGAATCATGGCACCTAATGGTCGCTATATTGGTGTTGGTTTTCTAAATTACTACAGTGATGTACTCTGTAGTCTGTACTATCTGTCTGGTGAGAATTTGAGGCGAGTATCGGATTACCCTGCAGGAATCGAAGGACATTGCAAAATGGATATTTTGCTATGTTTCTTTATTACATGCAAGGCCAAAACAAGAGCTTATCATCACGATTCTATGGGGGATGCTGATGGGGTGATGATGACCTTTTTATTTTAAATGAATCTCTCCATAAAATTACGCGAGTTTCAAGTAACTAATGGACATTAATTGCTGAAGGCACCACAAGTTATGAGGGTAAGAGGCAATGTCTATAAATCAGAATTTCTTTGGTCAAAAGTGATGTTCCGTGGATATTACTTCTCGATGATGTCCCGAGTTTTATAATTTCTGCAAGTACAACAAAATCAAGGTACTATTGAATTCAAACATCTAGGTATGTTACGCACACAATTATATGAACATTTTAGTGCACACGCGGTACTACGTATACCACGGGATTTGGCGCTATTTTCAAGCATACGAAAGCTAAAAGTCTATAATGCAAAGACTATTGAGTATGTCCCTTGAATTGAATTGTCTTAGAAATAGACTTGACCCATTATTTGTTGTACTTGATTTTGTCCGATGCATACTTGTTTTGTCAATTAAATATTTCACGTGTTAGTGGTAGGATTTGAACCTTAGATCTCAGCGATATAAGTGTAAGTTAAGAATCATCACATGTCGATTTATTCGTTAATATATTTACGCTAATAAATCAAGTTATTTAGCTTCAAATATATAAATAAAATCATAAGATTAATAATATATATCTTCAAATAATAAAACATATTTAATTAAAACTATTTCAAGATATTGATAGATAACTTAAATTTGATATTATTTAATATATTATTTTTATTTGATATATTATCCTTCAACAAATAATTGAAATGATTCTATTTAAATCATGAGTTATTTAGTATTGTATAGTAAATGGATAATAAATACAAGATTCATTAATATATAAAAAGTTGTTTTGGGTCAAATAATATATTATTAAAAGAGAAATATTCATATATTACAAAGTAATAATATTGTATTCTAGTTATTTTAATTATATGATGAAAGTTGTTATTTAATGTTGAATATTCTTCAATGTATATGGATAGAGCATGAGATATTTATATAGTATTGAACAATATATGAATAAAAGCATTAGATGCATCAATATATTATTTAAATAATTGAAGACTTTATTATTTAAAGAATAATATGTGTAATTTCTACTAAAATATAAATATTAATAAGTAAATTAAAAAAAAAATTACATACAATCTATTATTTTGTTATATAGCTATAAATATTATCTTTAACAACATAAGATTTAACTCGGGGAACTTTATCATATGCAAAATAAATTATATTTACGCATATGACTACATTAAGAAGTATAACATTTAATATTAAGTGGTAAGTTGGTTCAATGGTTAGTGTCTTGATTTTTTATCTTGAGGTCCTAGGTTCAAACTCAATCACCACTGTTTTTTATACCTCAAATTGGATTTTGGTATATATTGTTAGGGAAGCCTCGAGGCCCTAAAACCACTCTCTTTTGCCACTCATTTCATTCATATATCAATTTTAGGGCCTAAGCTCCTAAAGTTTGTGGGTTTAAGAGAAATAGTTGTCAATTGTCACCCGATCCCACTTGGGATGGCGCACTGCTTTTCTAAGTTTGGTTTATTTTATATTATCTATGGTACACAACAAACAAGAAGTTATTTAGTAAGAATTGACTATTTGCCTCCTCATTTGTAAGTGGTAGCGATGTAAATTATGTTCCTGGGGTGAAATAGTCATTTCAGTTAAAAACACTTATTTGGGTGTGTGCATATTGGATCCCCAATTCCTTTGTAACTGCACTGCAACCTTATTCGCCGAAAAGATTGATATATCTCGATTGCCACAATTAAAGAAATCACGCAATGATAAATTACACTAAAGTCCTCAGACAGAATGACCAAGAAAGTGGTGTAATCGAACTCATATCAGTATCGGATCACAAGCTCACTTATTACACCAACTTGACCATCCTTGGCAGCCTTTTATATGTCAATTCTATAAGTTTTTGAGAATTGGTGTCATAGATGAAATTGAATATACCAATATTGATTTTCTCCTAAAATGTTATATAATTTATAATTGTAACTATTTTCCTCTTATCTTATGACAGATATGCAATGAACCCAAGTCTTATGCAGTTGAATACAAATGAACCACTAGCTCCTAAATCTTGAAACTATTGGAGCTTAGGAGTGGATGATAAAAATAATTTATTTCGACTCATTTATTTTGACAAATATTTGACTAAAGTTCCCAAATTACTTTAATAATCTCCTTGTAACTTTAATTTGTATTCAGTCCTCCAATTATCTATTGTTTAAAGAAAAGTCTAATTCGTCTGTTGTTCCTGAACTATCGTTTAATTTTTAACTTACTTTCTAAACTTTTCATCTTTCTCAAATTATACTCCATAAACTTTGTATCTTTTCATAACTTACCCCCCCATTTCATTTATCTTTTCAGTGAATGCCTTCCGAAACATTTTTTTAATAAAATAAAAAAAATTATAACACAAGGGAAAAAATGAATTATACAATTACGTACTAAATTTGTGAGACATATCAATATGTAGGAGTCTTTTATAATAACTAAAATGTTACATAATTTTTAATTTGACCCCATTTCTTCTCCAACCTCCCTCTCCCACAGCTTCTCCACCCCATCAAAAAAAAAATTGACCAATTCTTCAAGTGTCTCATTGCTTCACCTTCACCTCCATTTTCTTTTAGTTTTAGTTGTCAATTTTTTTGAAATTTGTCAGAAATTTTCACCGAAATGAAAAATTCGAATTTTAACGACAGAATGTGAAAAAATTGAAATAAGTTGTAAATATATGTAGTTCGAGTTTAGACAAACTAAGTCTTCAACCTTAACTCCAAATAAACCCTAAAAATAAAGTTCGAGATCGATCAAAAGACATCAAATCGAAAACCACAGTATTTTGAACCAACTCAATGAATCGAACTCACTTTCCCAAACCTAAATCAAAGCCAAACAGGAATCAAAAGCCACAATAACTCCATCAATCTCAAATTGCCCATTTCCCCATCAGGCTGACATCAAACCTATCCCAAAGAATGTATATACTAGTTATCGTGTGCACAATTCAAAGATGTATCAATTCAATTTAAATTTATAATAACTTTTTTGGAATTGTTAGTATAATATATTCAGTTTATGAAAGAAATACCAACTTAAAATTAAGAAAATGATCACCAAAATTTATCGATATGTGGTGGTTGTTCACTTTTACCCTCCCCGCCATCATCTTATTAGCAGTTCAAATGATGAGTTATAAATTGCAATACAAATTCATTGTATCCATACTTCCAACAAGTTTCATATCTTCTCAAAAAATTTGATGCTTGATACTCAAGTGAAGTAACGATAAAAAACTTATAATAAGTATTGGTTTTCGTAACTAACACTTTGTATAAGGAGTATTGATAGTTATGCGGTAGGTTTTTTTGGAAGTTATTAAAGCGCCGTATATTTGACAATCATCAAAATATCAAAATATAAATTTATGATGATGTGGAAATCTCGCTTCTTAAACATTTTATATAGGGTATATAAATTTTCTCGCTAGTCTCACCGGTTGTTACCACAAACGCAAATCATCTCGCAACAACGCGCAAGCAATCGATCATCATTGATTCAAAATTTAAAGAAATTCTTTAATTCAAAATCAAGCTTATTCTCACAAAATTAAATAATTATGTAATTATTGCACTAAATTAAAAATTCTCTTACATAAAAGTTATGTTGATGGACTATTTAACCCTTAATATAACAGTTAACATCAACTTCATTTTCACTCATTTATCTACGCACTTTTCAAAATCATCCATTGATACATAAAATTGTATTTCCAAACAAGATCGAAAAGAATTTATAACTCAAAAATATTCTAAATTCTATTGGGTCTATATTTTCATTTGGTAAAATCGCTATGAAATAAATCATTGCAAGAGAATTCAGTGAACGTAATTTATTCACATACAAGAGGATTCATAAATTAACTTTGACAATTGATACTTTAATTTTACTTCTTTGATTATTTGATTGTATTAATTGTTGAAGCTTGACTCAAATCACCAACATATATGATGACATATTACAAATGATCGGTTAAAAAGAGGAAATTTTATAACAAATTTTATTTGAATTCAAAAGGAATATAAAGATAGGCAAGTATGGAACTTTCTAACAAACTTCATGGAATTCAGAAATTAAGATGGAGTCTGAAGATATTCACTTCCAGAACTGAACGTTCAGAGAGTTAGATAGAAGTGCGCTAGGTTATAATTGTAACTGATTTTCTCAAATTTTAATTTGTACATGATATATCAAAGGTATAAAAATTGTAACGAGAAATTATAATTGGTGTACAAAGAACCATCAAGTATCTAGATTTTAAGCATGATCAATCAACTCGGATTTTCTTTAATTTTAGTTCTTTTTGCAAATCTTTCAATTTTCTTTTAAATTCTGACCGTTCGAGAGGAAGATCCGAATTCTAATGACAAAATATGAAAAATTGAAAATACCAAATTTATGCATTCGAGGAGCCGAACTGAAGTCTTCTTACTTGAATTCGGGCGAACCCGAAATTAAACTGGCATAAGTTCTAACTACATAAATCATTATTATCAAATCATTCAACTAAAATTACCCCCCAAGACATTACTCAACTGCAAAGGAGCGAGTAAGCAAATGCCGCATCCTAGCCTCCTTTCATGCCAGATGGGTCTTCGAGCCACGCAAGCGGGAATCTCGTGGTCAGTTGGTTTAGCAAGCCCTCGGCCCCCCGAGCAATCAGGCATAACACGCGATTCATTCTCCTCCGTAGACCTGGCGACAAGTGGACCTGGCACCGCTTAGTACGCGCGACATTTTACAATTTTTCATTCAATTAAATTCTATCGAATCAAATCGAAATTTTCAAACTATTTTACGAGCCGCAACAAACTGAAACCCAATAGGGAACTAAAACCGACACTACCCCCACTGACTCACAGTAGCCGTCCATTTAGTGTCCCGAAACAATTGTCCAATTTCTTATATAAATACCCTCTCTCCCTCTCTCACCCCCACTCCACATCTTCGCCCCATTACCAATAAACGCAACCTATCGTTAACCTTTCAATAATAATTCAAATATAAATCGAAAAATATTAATTTAAAATCAATTTCTTCTCAAAATTAAATAATCTAATGAATTAAATACAGAATTTAATAATCGAATAACTCCGATTTTCTATAATTTTAGTTTTTTTTTTCCCGAATTTTTTGGATATTTTTCAATTATTTCTATTTTCAAAATTAATTAATCAAATCAATTATCCAGAATATAATCACTATCGATTAACTCTGATTTTATAATTTTTGTTTTTGTGTGAATTTTTTGGGGCATTTTCACTTATTTTGTTCTCAAAATTAAATAATCAGATCAATTATCAGGAATTTAATAACCCGTATATTAACTCAAAATTTTCTATAATTTGAGCTTTATTTAAAAATTCAATTTTCTTAGATATTTTCTACATAATCAGATCAATTATCAGAATTTAATCATATAGATTAAATTTATTGTGAATTAATTTAAATTTGTTGAATTTAGTTGGTATTTGAGTGATTTTAGCGAAATAATGAATGATCCAGCAGCACAGATGAATCAGCACCAAATGAATTCCGACTAATACGGTATGCCACCTCAGCAACAAAGAGCCGCAGATGATGAACCAAAGCCTTCCTCAGATGATCAATAATGTTCAGTTTCAATCGCAGCAACAGGTAATTGAAAACCCCCAAA
Source organism: Lithospermum erythrorhizon (assembly GCA_019722365.1). Taxonomy (NCBI): domain Eukaryota; kingdom Viridiplantae; phylum Streptophyta; class Magnoliopsida; order Boraginales; family Boraginaceae; genus Lithospermum; species Lithospermum erythrorhizon. The sequence goes on from JADFUC010001782.1 coordinate 11,656, forward strand.
TTTTGTTAATAATTTAAAACCCTAGTTGATGTCTGATTATTTGAAAATTGTTTTTGATTAATATGTTGGGTGAAATTTCAAACCCTAGTTGAGATTTGTCATGAAAATTGGGGTTTATTTTGTTGATTTTTTTCCAATTAATATGATGATGGAATTGGAAACCCTAGTTGGGATTTTGTTATGGAAATTTTGATTTATTTGTTGAAAATTGTTTTATACGGAATAATAGTTGTGTTGATATGATGGTGAAATTTCAAACTTGCATTTTTAAATTTGCTATGGAAATTGGGGTTTTATTGTTGAAAATTGTTCTTTAATTGTCAAAATTATCAAAGTTTGTGGTCTTAATTGACATACAGGACTTTGATTTAGACTGAAGTTGTGTTAATAGTAAAGTAGGTTGTAAATACTGTATTTTGCTATATTTTTCTCCAAATATTATACAACATATTCAAAATTATACGATTTCTAATTAAAGGGTATTGACGTATTAAAATTGGAAACTGGGCGATTTTTAGTGATGGAGTATTGATTAGTCTAGTAATATATGCTTTGGTGTTTTTTTCAATGGTTATATTAAGATTCTTTTGTGTAATAATGTGCAGATGATGATGAATTGGGTCCACCTACTCTACCGCCGTCGCTCCTTTAAAATGATGAACCCGGAGCTACGGATGTGGGTTCCTACACCTCAGATGGCGCAAACTGCCTTTTGGATCAGATGACATTCCAGAAGCACCCTTAACCCTAAAGGAAAAGGTCTTATTATAAGCAGGATTTGGTTCTTGGGAAGCTACAGAATCAGCCCGGAGTGAAGTCTTTGGGTCCGCTGAACACCATTGGAAAGGGAAGGGAAGAGGGTTATAGGTGGTCGAGGAATGATAATATTAATATGGCTTTAGTCGGGTGGTTCAGTGCTGGAGTGGATTCCGGTGGTAGTGGCGGTGGAGGTGGTGATACCAGCCACCTACGTTGAAATGAATTGCAAGTTAATCAGAATAGGGTGAAGGCGAGGAGATTCTTTCCTAAGAAGAAGTATAATTCTAACTATCATACTAATTATAATAATAATAACAATGGTGGTCGTGACATGTGGGGAAGTTTGTTTCTTTCAGGAATACTACATCTTTTTTAATTAGAGCAAAGAAGAGTGGTATTGCTGAGTTGGTATCGCCATACCCTGTGACACCTGCTGTTTTGCCTACTCCGATGTTTTCCTCCACAGTTTTGGTGATATGGCTAAGGAAGAGGGGTGTGGATGGGCAAGGGTCAATGAAAGGACTGATCCGGCTGAGGTCACCTGGGAGAGAGGATGTAAGGGGATGACGTATGACGATGATGAGGGAGAGAGTCGAGGAGAGTGATGCGGAGGGATCAGTGGAGGTGGAGCGGAGGTTGGATCGGGCGATTGAGCAGGTTTGAGATGATTTATCCAAATAATGCTGTGGATGGACTATAATAATTTTGAATCGAGGGATGATCAGGATACATATTGGCGCATTCAGAGGAGGAGAAACTTGATTTGAAGGATAGGCTGTTTCTGATGGACAGGAATTGGTTGATTTTAAGGAGGAGGTTGCGTATCTTGAGAGGCGTAACCACGGAAGTGGTGAGGTTATTCATGAAGAGGTGTTTGAAAACGAAGTCTGACAGTGAAACAGAGAGTCGTAGAATCACGCTTTGATGGGGTTAATCATGAAGAATTTGTTGAAGAGAACACAGAAGACCATAGGGATATCAAATGGGAGAGGAGTTAGAAGGTGACATGAAAGGTCCAAGGAAATGATGAAAATGCTGCAGATTAGCTTAGAGGTTCATTGAACTCGAGAATAAGACTGACACAGACAATGATGAGATACTGAAAGGAAGTATCCAATCGCAATGATGAAATGTTATTGGGTGACGATAACCAGGCTTCTGTCTTGATGGATGAAATCCAAGGAAAAGATTCCCCAATCAAGCACGAGACTGAGATTGAGAATAGAAAGGAGGAAGACATTGTTGAAGAGTTGGGTACTGCAGCAGATGCACCTGTAGATATGTTGTCAATGGGAAGTGAGAAGAAGGACAAGGCAGGCGATAATGCAACAACCAAGGTCGACGCGTCAGATGAATAAACGACGAGAGGAAACGTGTGGGGGGGAGGGATGGTGGTGACGGAACATTCTGCTTTTTTCTCGTCCATAAATGGCTCTTCTCTAGGAATAGTTTTTGGTATAACTTTGAAATCTTCAAATCTGTACAGGCTAGATAATTGCATGAATGACCTTAAGAGTGATGTTCCTAGTTTACTCTGTACAAAAGGGAAAATTGGGTTCTATCTGCTTGTCCCAATTTGCATACACCTTTTAGGTTTAGAAGAATTTTCATAGTTGTATCTCTTTGTTGTGTAATCTTTCATTTTGGTTATGGCTGGGTTAGAAAAAGTCCAAGCAAGCTTTAGAGCGAAGATGTTTACTGAAACTTTATGTTATGGATTACCTTGTAATGACTTGTTCTTTATTTAGCACGGTATTAAGAAAGCTGATTCTACTGTCTTGTTCCTTGCTGATGATATGATTTAAGGTTCAGGGTACTTTATACTGACAGTCTTTCATAAGGGGGGGGGTCTATGGTCTCATCTTTTTAATCTAGAATTGTTAAAAGTTTTCATTAATCCCAAATTGAGATTTATTTTGTTTTTTATAAGCAATTGAGATTTAATGAAGGTGAATAATATTTTGAATTTTATTTCACCTTTATTCCTCTTGAGCAAGTTTAATATTTTATCCGTTTTTTTTATTTGACTTTTTCGTATATCGAGATATAGATTTGACAAGTAATTATTAAATACTCATTATTTTAATAAATGTAAAATTTATATTATTAGATTTGTCTTTGAAAATAATTTTATAATATTACTCCATTTCTTATCATTTTTGAACATGTAATTAAAAAATAATTGATGGTCCAAATTTTACCTCGATATGAAAAAACGTTAAATAAAAAAAAATGGAGAAATTAACTAGGTATATTACGGAGTATTTTAGAATAACGGTAACTTGATTCACCTAACGAAACATATCATTGTTATCTAACCCATCTAATTACCCTCTATAGATTATATAATCTAATCCTAGATGTAGTAAGATTTTTGTTCAATTATTATTCATTTATTTTCTCAAGTTGGATATAAAATGAAGAAAATTTATATTATGTATATTACAAAAAAATCATGTTCCAAATCAATAATTGTGATATAAATCTCTCAGCTAATATTAAACTTTAAAATTTTTTTACAAGATTAAAACTGAAAAAAATTCGAAATATTAAAACTCGACCCGACCTAAAACACATAGATACAACCAAAACCATCTAAGGGAAGCATAAACATAATGACTTGTTCTTGAACCCATGTCTACATGACTATATCATCACCATTTTCTTGATCCAGGTTTTTCTCTCTCCTATGCTAACGTTATACTGTATATGCACATTTTAATTCGTATATATAATGAACACCAATCATTTATGTTCCATTTATCAGTAACTTACAATTATTATAATAATTATTTTAAATTTTAGTTATATATATTTTATTGCAGAAAGTGCATAAATATTGATTGGCTGAGATTAAAGGATAATTGCAATGGGGTTTTTGGTGACAACTCTAATCTTTTTGGTGATCGGAGTAATTGCTTGCTTATGTACCAGAATCTGCTGCAATAGAGGCCCTTCTGCTAATCTGTATGTTTTTTATTTCAGTTAGATTTAATTTATTATGATTTAATTTTGGTATATGATTTAGTTTGGTATATAATGATTTTGGTATGTTATATTTTCTTTTGTTTGGATTTTTTATTGGGTTTTATATTTTGGTAAAAAGTGTAAATGAAGAATTTACATGGTTCTTGAAATTATTAAGTTCTATCTTTGAGTAAATGTCAAGGGAAATTAATCACCTAAGATGGTACCCGGTGAGGGTATTAGATTTGGGATTTATAAATCGAAGAAATATAATTTAGAGAATGAGGTTTAGGTGACATTTTGCAGTTGGTGCTTCCACGATTTTTTGGGTTAATGGAAAATTAAATGAGGAATGTTGTTGTTTGGAGGTTCAAAGGTGGAGGCTTTATCCGGAAGGGGGAGAGATATGGTAAAAGATCCAGGGGATTGTGGTGGTCTTATGGCACTTGCTGAGTGATAAAAGGGAATTTGGATGTTGAAGTAAGATTCAGCTGACATTAGGAATTATCGGATCCGCTCTAATAATTAGTTTCAAGATTTGGTTTATCAAAAAAATTTTTCTTTTCCTTTGTGACAACAGTTGAATTTTCTCTTGAAGATTATTGCTGTTATTTTGTGGTTTTTACGTGGGCAATTGTGTTTTGTGATATAGGTTGCACCTAACGTTGGTCATCACTGCCACAGTATGCTGTTGGATGATGTAAGTTTTATGTGTATTTTCATTCTTTTTCTAAAATGGAATATATATCGTAGTTGTGAACTGTTACATTTGTTGCCAAGATGTTAGTGTTGTTATGCTAATCGTTACATAATTGCCCCGATGTTGTTGTTGTTATGCTCTTTGGTTATTCATAAGTGTAGAATGCTTGTGTGGATATTTCATTTGATGGAATATATACTCTTGAATAGGAGCCAACATCAGCTCTTCTGTACATGAATCCTTCTTTGTTTTATTGGAACTTCCATAACCGGTTGACTATGTTGTTTCTTGTTTTCCTTTTTCCTTGTTAATTCTTAACGGACCATGATTTGTCACAAGGAAACTTGTTCGGGATTTACATTCTCCTTTTATCTTTAGATTCATCATCAATTAATAAGTTTCTCCTTTTTCTCCCTGCATATAATTTTTTTCAACGACATTGGTCATAGGTGAAATTTTATTCTTCTTCAATGCATCTCCCTTCTGCCGTCATATACTACTTTTTCTTTTCTTTTTGGCTTATTGTATGGTAAGATAATCTGATCCCATGTTGTGCTAATCAATCCCTTAACACTAACGTTGTATCAATCATGGGCTCTGAATTACAATTTAATAGTGTGATAGTAAGATATTCATTTCTTCTTGTTGCAAATTGCACGCTTACACAGTCAAACCAATTTTCTCTCTGTGGAACCTAAAATATGTAGACATTACTTATTTCCATATGTTTGGTACTTTGGTTATATATAATCGTTCTAACTTTTCATCAATTGACTCGTTCTGTAAATGGCTTAACTCTCGCTGTTTAGTAGATCTTAGAGAACATGGCATGAATAGAAGTTTTACTTGATCTTAACTCGTCGATTTGCTCATTTAATAACCATAACAAGGAGAGCATGAGTGATACCGACTCGACTACTTACTAACCCTACATGTATATGTTGTGAGACTTCGTTATGGTGTAGGTGGGCCATGTGCTAGACCTGCTAGTCTAAATATATAGACACTATATAAGGTGTTGCTAATATACTGGAAATTTTTTATTTTCTTTCAAAACTAGGAATTTATAGATTATAATACCTGTTTAATACCAATAAAACTGCAATATGTGAACTGTATAGATTCTTAATCTAGATGCTGACGTTGGAAACCTTGTTTTTTCTCATATACTTTTCATCTTTAATTTAAAGCTCATCCTTTTCTATTTTGTTTTGTTTTGTGTTAGGTGGGCTATTGTGTATCTGGCGCAGCTGAATCCGCTTATTGTTCCCGTTCTAAATGAAGAATAATTATATGCACAATGAAATGTATTTCATGTCCTTTGGAGGAGGTGTCGATTGATTGTGAATGAGATGATGGTGAATAACCACATTAGTATACTGTACTTGAATTTGTGATGTTAGCTATATGTAACTATCATTTTGCTTATTTGTTTTGCTATCTAGTTTTCTTGGTAAAAACCATTTGTATCTTGATTGAACAATCATATGTTACCATTATTTCGTTGTTCTACATGTTGATTGAAGCACTCAATAATTTTGTGCATAAATTGAGTTACATGCCTATAGAATGTTTGAGTGAATACATATTTTGTTCATGAATATGTTGTCTTCGTTTGGTTTGAGAGCCTAAATGATTGGCATGGATTTTTCAAGTTGATATGCATGCTTGCTTACACAATCCTCATTTATAAAAGTATGAATTGTGTTCCATCCTTTTTTATATTACTCCTTCCATCCTATAAAGATTGTCCACTTTCAACTTTTTATTCATCTCTCTTCACCACCATGATATTTTACCAGACGTATACTTGATGAAAATTATATCAATGAAAATTACATTTCAAACTCTTTCCATTGATATATTTTTTATAAGATATTATACAATACAAACAAATATATTTAAGATCAAAATTCAAGAGATGAACAAAAATTTAAAAGTGGACAATCTTTGTGGGATGGAGGTAGTATTAATTATTATATTATCTCTTATTATAATATTTTTATTGGTTGAAAAATATATTTCTAATAAATTTTAAAAAATACTCTTATAACAATTCAATAATTAATAAGTATTAAATTTTTGTCTAAAAATTCTATAATAATTCAAACATAGTTGGGTTATCTACTCTCTTACTAATATGTTCATTATCAACATCTTGATTCAATTATATAAAAAATATTCAACATTTTCACCAATAGATAAAACTGTTTGATATAATACGACCTTGTATTTTTTTTTAATTTTATCATAACAATAAGTAAATTTTATTTTAATGCAATGAATTAGTCTATTCATACTAATGTTTTTTATGATAATTATTCAATTATAAATTGAAAAATATTTTTTCTAATCCAAAAAATTATTACGTATTAAAGAATATATATCTAAATTATTATGTGATATTTTGTATTATATTTCAACAATTGAAATAAAAAAGTGTCAAGATACATATCTAATACTCCTTCCATCTCTAATAGATTGTCAAGGTTTAAATTTGAATTTTTCACAGATTAAATATTAAATTCAAATATTTTTATTTATGTTGTATAATATTTGGTTAAAATTATCAAATCATAATATTTTCGTGGGTTTAATATTGACATTAAATTTACTCAAAATCAAAACATATTTATCGATGAAGCGAATAATTTTTTGGCTCTTTTGAGCACTTAATCAAGCATCACAATCATTTAGTATGGAGGAAAATAGATTTGAAAAATTTTATTTCATAAATTTTTTATTATAATATATAACATGTTAGTTTTTATGCTTAAATAAAACATATTATTTATAAATTATATATTTAATTATTAAATAGAGCTCAATTCAATATATGAAAGCAAATAAAAAAATTCAATCTTCACTATTTTACTATTGAATAGCAATTAAACTAAATAAGAGTAGTTGTCATAATAATAATGTTATTATTTTCACCTATACGTAGTATAATCACTGAGATGGTTCAAAAATACATGCATCTACATTCTCGTGATTCTATTTGAATGACTTCTTGGCATGATTTTATTAAAGATGTTATTTATGTTAAAATTTTAAAGTTTCCATATCAAGTAATATTATTCATATTATATACGTTTGATATTTATCTTTTTTATTAAAAATTATAAAGACAAGATATACTTGTTAAAAGAGGTATGTCATCTTATTCCATTATATAATTCATTTGGATTATTACACATACTACCACATTATCTACTGTGTGACCTCTTTGAATCTAAGCTTTTGTGCCTATAATTGAGAGCCGCTTTTATAAAAGGTCTTGCATATTGAGTTTTGTGCAAATATATTATTTATGACAATCAATAATTTTAAAAATTATCTTAAAATGAACACATAAAATAAAATTGAGTAGTAGTACTATGAATAATTTTTACTAATAATCAATTGAGAAGTGATGTTTTCTAACAAAAAATAAAATAACATAACGTTCATTTTTTTTATTACAAAAAAAAGTGATATTTTCTAACAATAAATAAAATTACATAATGTGCATTCTTTTCTTAAACCTTGAAAATGAAGAGTAGTATGGTAACAAAACTTTTAAATTTATTATTTAAATTATATTTTAAACAAATTATAAGGGATCATAGGACTATGAACAAAATGTATTATAATATAAATCAAAAGTATAATATATAATTTACGTACATAGTTAATTACGTTATTTATTATCTTACATCAATTTAAATATTTGAATCATAAATATTTACGCAAGCAACGAATCTATATTTCCCATTTAGTCCCATAAAAGGGGATCCAATAAACACAGCATCCAAACAGTGTTTTTTAACACTTAATTATTTTATCCATGAACATAATTTCTGTGAATTACCACACTTATACTTACTGCTTTGGTGTGTATATCACCACCCATAAAAGGCATGATTTGTTTCAAGATCTTTTGAATCCATTTCGATATTATAGTATCTTCCAAATCCATGTCAAGCGAACTCTATCAGATGGCGCAGACATGATGCCGGATCGTGGTATGGTGCATGGTTGACGTGTTGTGCTTTTAGCAGGATCAGTTTGGAGTATCCGCAGAAGACTCATTGTCCGGGATCGTTTTGACGTGTTGTGCCACTCCACTTCTTTGTACAATTAAATAATTACAGAAAAAGAAATTGTGATTTTGGAACACTTTCCTCTTAAAAAACATTGATCTTAATTTAAGTGTATGATGCGTCGTTATAAATTATACTTTATTACGCATCTCCTTCCTTTCGAAGGATTCACTTTTGATTTTACCAAATTGATTACAATATTTTTGTTTGCTTTCAGATAATATTTGATAAAAATATATCAATAAAAAATTTAAATGTGTATTTTTATTGATATTTTCATAAAATATTATAAAATACAAATAAAAATATCTATAATTAAAGTTCAATTATGAAAAAGTAAAAAAATCAAAAGTTTAACAATTTTTGTGAAATTTTATAAGATATATTTAAATCGAACTGAAACCGATTATGCACGCACTAACTAGAGCCACTTCTCGTGTGCAAGTTCAGCTGTTCCGATAATATTTTACAGGACATTGATCTAATCTTCTTGTTACCACATCTCAGTAGTTTGATAATCATCTTAAATTAGCAGATATTATAATCTTATTATTAAGTGGAACATGAAATATAAGTTTTTGGTCTCATATAAAGTGTGATCAAGTTATACATTAATTGGTCCATGAACTTTTGCATTTTATTTGTCCAAAATTTTGTTAGTTAAGAAATGTGCATTCGATTGGTACGGCTCGATAGCAACCGAACCTTAAAATCCAAGGTTATATGGATCGACGAATCAAGGCAAATTAGTTCAGTCCACTACATTTGATTCATTATCGCTTATATACGTAAACCTATGTTGAAACCTCATTCAAAGACCAATTTATCATCATTTATCTCTAGCTTCATTCCTATTTCATCCACTTTCATCCTTTGATCTCGGTCACTGTAAAAGTGTTCAAACGTTATTTCAAACGGTTCGATTCGGGATCAAGAAAAGTCTCGGCTCGATTCGAGGGTGTTCAAACGTGGTAATTCAAACGTTAAATTCTAATATTCTACACTTTCAAACGTAGCTCAATCCTGGTTTGACACTTTCAAACGTATACTCAAACTAAGTAAAGTTCGCAGAATGTCTGCTTTTACAAACCCTATTGGTTACTATTATGATATACTACCACCATCTATTGGGACTTTGATGGTTCAAATGAACTACCGTGAATTAATATAGGTCCGCCACTGCTAGTGGACTACTGGATTATTGTTTTAATAGAGTTAATATTTGAAACATTCCTGATGAAAATTATCCAGCAGGCCGATCTCCACATGTATGGCTCGTGTCACATGTTCGACGGGCCCAAGGTCCCTTAACAAACCGGGCCGGGCCGGCCCGTTAAGGGAGTACTGGGTCCCTATTCGGTTCGAGGCCCGTATCAATGACGGGCACCGTTTGTATTAAACGTTGCTAATATTTTTTTTCTCAGATTAAACGCCCCAACGCTTAATTTTAACGCTGTACCGCTTATGACAATGAAAAAATGAAAATTGATGACTAATTGAACTCATAAAATTTCTAATGAAATAAAGATTTATTAATAGTTCAAGACACGCCTCGGCCCGCGCATCGTCGGTGTTATTAGATTTGATGGACCACCTTACAAAACCACTTACCAGTTCCAACACGCTTTTGTCCACTTCACGGGTCAATGAGAAACTTCAAAGGTGGCCACCGAGAAACTTCCCAGTTGGGTCACCCATCCTAGAATTACCCCAAAGTCAAACAAGCTTAACATTGGAATTTTATGAGATGAGCTTTCAAAAAGAGATGCATCTTGATGGTACGAATATACCAATCAAATCATATATCACACACATTATTTTTTGCGGCCGAGTATTACAAACTTCCCCACTTAAATACTCAACGTCTCATTGAGCCACAACATCCAGACTCAGACCATCCGCGGTGTGAGATTCTAGAGGCTCCCACGGCCTCAAGAGGTGTCTCAGACTTTGCGCCAAGATAGCACTTGGGCTTCCCACAGCCCGGGACGGGCTTGTTCTGATACTCATTTGTAACGCTCAGCCCTACAGCAGACCGCATTTGCTATTAGATTTTGAGTTTTCGACCGGCTTCACAAACCACCATTAATGAGTCTTTCCAAGACGCTTTTGTCCTCAAATCACGCTCACCGAGAAACTTCCAACGGATTCATCCTAGATTTCACCCTGTGTCAAGCACGCTAACATTGAGTTCTGTGAGAGCAAGCTTCCTAAAAGAAGATGTATCTCAAGGGTGCCAGTAGTACCAATCAAATCATATCAAACATATCACACACACATTTTTGCGGTCGTAGCATTAGATAGGTAGTTTAAGATACAATAGGCATTTTCACAACAATTATCATTACCATACACCGACAAACGAAAATGATGCAATGACATGCTTCAAATCTGCCATGGAAACCTAAAAGTTACAAAGTCACCCATATTCTATGTTGCGACGTTTCCACAAATTCACGCCACCATCCATTAAGTAAATAATATGTGTTTCTCGTCATTCATGCTCGAACTTCCATTTTCAATTTTGACATCATTAAGCTCGCTATCCATAGCCAGCTAAGCACTCACCGCTAGAAAAGTTGACAAAGTTCGAACAGTTACGTGGAGGTAACAGCCTTTCGGGCGGATGGATCTACGATAATCTTGAAAACCTTTATACGGCACTCTCCGAATTCTTTTCTCTTGGGAGGCATAGTGAACGGTACCACGCTTAGTGTCAACGGCTATCTAACGGTATTTTTTGTACTAAACGTGAAATGCTTTTGGATCAACGTAGTACCACGTTAGATTCAACGGCAAATTCTTTCCAATGGCTACAAATAAGTAATCGCCGCCATAAATTAACGTGGCGCCAGTTGATCAAACGTTACCATGTTTATCCCTGGCCAAGTTCTTTATCAGCTTTACTTTTTTGCTAAACATGGCACCAAGCCACATCAAACGGAGCCTAATGCTTATTCCATGCGGTAAAATGTGGATCACAATTTTGGAGAGCTCTATAAAAGGGCAACACCATTTTATTTTGGCACCCAAAAATCATTTCTTGCCAAATTACAAGATTCACAATCCCTTCTAAGCAATTACAGTCATTACTTATTTTTTTTATTGAAGTCTAAGGATTCACCAAGTCTATGATTCCTTTCTCAAGTCGTGGTGCTGTTCGCATTCTCCAAGCCAAGATATCTATCATCCTTTATAGTTGTGCTATTTGTTCTAAATTAATGGCATCAAAACGTAATCTTGCAAAATGTTCAGCTTTTATATTGGTCATGCTTAGTATGTCTAATGATTTTGTTAATCTAGAGGATGATAATCAAAACGGATGAATTACCCGTGAATTAAATCCTCAAATCTAAAAGGTTGTATAATACTAGTGAAAGGAAAAAAAACGCTATGATTTGGCAACATTTTGTGGTCAATCGTGAAAATCAAAAGGCAACTTGTAGAGACTAAAGAGAGCTCTATCATGGAAAAACGGGTAGGGTAAAGGAGGAACCAACAATCTTGCTAGACACTTATTGTCATAAGATCACTAAGGATGGCGGTGTGGGGGGTGGTGTACACAAGAAACGATATCACCCAAACCGTGGTAACTTTTTTTTTTTTTTTTAATATTTTGGCTTATAGGATGGAAACTATGAAATAATGTGAATCGGTAGTTCTTTGCCTTTAGTCATTGCGATGGATGAATGCCACTAATTGACTCCAAAAGTCGTTAATCCCTCGAGCTAACTGCATCCTCCGCATCATTTCATTTAACTTATGCTTTTAAATATTTTAAAAATGAAAGAGCTCTTCTAGGTGCAACCCTTTCGACTTTGCCTTATAAAATGTGTTTGACTAGTGATATTGGTGTCTTTTTGGATTTTGATATAATGTGTGTAACATGCCATTGGATTGATAAAGATTGAGTTTTACAAAGGAGAATTGTTTATTTTAGATCAATTCTAACATAACAATATTCAAATTGTTGAAGGTATACTGCATGTGCCGAAGATTACAAATGTATGAATGCATTGCTTCACTCTCATTTGATAATGCTCTCCATAATAACGCTTTGAAAAAAATTAAAGATGTCAATTAAACCGATTTAGTAAATTTTTCAAGTTAGATGTTTATGTTACGTCCTTCAATTAGTAACCAAAGATGGAACAAAAGTTGTTTGGGATGAGTTTATTTTACCAAATTCGTAAGACCAAGTAATTTTGTTGTTGGGGAGGGGTAAGAAAATATGAATATAAAAATTGGCTGAGGCTTCCAAGAAAAGTTTAAGAAATTAATTTTGGATTGTGAAACCAGATTGAACGAACTCCTAATTTACGATCTACTAGTTCGGTGTATATATGTATAAGGAAGAAATCACAAATATTTTGTTTTTTATAGCATGCTCCGTTGGTGAATATTATGTGTCATACATATAGTAATTGAAAATATTGTTATGAATTACTTCTAAGTTCCTAGAGCCGACAAACATTATACTAAATTCTTTTCAACTCAATATCATCCAAACATTCATCTTCTTTTTAGAACGTGTTGTTAATCTTCCATTCATATGACTAAACATAGAGATGAGTATAAGTTGTTAGAGATATGGTTCAATATGGAAGAAAAGCTTTAAAATATTTTTCATCCATACTCTACATGCATATGCAATTGGTGCAATAATGGATCCTAATTTAAATTAAGAGTTTTCAAGTACGACGCTGCATATGATGTTTTTTAATACCCTTTTAATTCTCAATTAAAGAATTTTGACATAAGAAATATAAAGATGGAATTCAAACTTATTTGTATAATATGTATAAAAAAATATCAATCAAGGTATGGGTAAGGTAAGGCCACACCCTCAAATAGTGTATAAACTTTTAATGTGCCCCGCACGGGAGTTAAAATACGAAGTCAACATGATCACCTTAGAAATGATTTACAATTATTAGGTGAAAATAATCCACTCCCTCCACAAGAAACGAATGAGTTGACTCAATATTTGACCACTAACTGTGAATTGAGTCAATATAATGATAAAAATCCTTTTGATATATTAAAATGAAGGGCGAGTAAAGAAACCTCTTGCTTTCCGGTATTGTCTAAGATGAGAAAATAAATATTCTCTACACCTTTGTGTACAATAGCTAGTGAATCCGCATTTTACCATGACGAAATTACAATACACTCAAAGACGCTCAAGTCTTACAAGCCCGGCTATTGAAGTATGTGTGTGTGTCAAGGATCGGACGCCCAAGACAGGGATGCAAGATCAAGACTCACTCATAGAACAAAAGCAAAAATATATGTTCTAATTTCCATCTTAGCTTATTACTGAAGAAGAAATTGAAAAGAAGAGACCAACACATTAGACGACAAAGTCACCGACAAAGAAGAGTCCGAAGATGAATTAACTTATGATGATTAGATTTGGTATAATGTTTATTTTAGGAACCTCATGTAAAGTCCTCGCCCGCATTTAGTATAAACCGTGAACGCCTTAAATAATAAAATGTTCATTTTTGACTATGTCACTATTGTATATTCTATTAAAAATATGTTCTTAACATGGTACCGGGCTATAAACGTGACTATCGCTAAAGTCAACGCAATTATCGTTGAATTTAAACGGTCACGCTTGCACACACCAAATCTTGGTTTTCAGGTGACAAAAGCGGCCACATTTAAATTTAAACGTACATCGTTATGGAAAACAGATCGCCTTTAAATGCACTCGGCCAAACGCACACGTTTACCTTAACGTGGCCAGCTGTCACACCTAAAACCCAATATATTTGTGCAATAAACGCGGCACGCTTGTTTGGTGCATTTTTAAGGCAGTCTCGCCTGGTTTTTTCACCAATGGTGGCACACATTTAATTAAACTCAACGTTAGATCTTTGTTGAATTTGGGAATTAGGTTAAAAGCTTACTCTCGCGAACATAAAAACATATATTTTAACTTCCCAAACTAAATTTCTCTCAATCCCCTCAACACTCATCCAAATCACTTTAAACATATTCACACTAAATCATCAAATTAAACTTGAATGTTAAGGCCAATGGAATAAAAAGAAATCAAAATAAAAAAGAATTGCTCAAGATGAAGGTTGCAACCGGAGGGTCGCAGAACGATTCCCACTAAACACCCACCACCACTACTCACAACAAGGCCAGGCGGTATGAACGGATCGCAACTACTAAAATGTACGGGCCGGATTGTAAATCTTTGACTATGGGAAAATTATGGAGGTAATTACAAAGCATTATTTTATTAGTAGATGCAAATGTTCAATTATTTGCATCTTTTACTAGTGATTGGTACCCCGAGATAGTTGCCCAATTTCATCACACTTAGGTTACTTATTCCAATGGAGGTGTGGTGTGTAATTACTTGATAAATGGTGTCCGTGGTAGTATCAATAAGACGATGAAGTAGGGAATTTGTTTGGGGTAGGGAAGGATTCCAAGGATTATAACGAAGCAATGTGTAGTACTGGCCTGCTAGTTTGAATGATCGCTACGCTATTCTTAACAATGACCGTAGCAGTTTATCTAGCCTATATACAATTTGAATGGCCTTCAAAAAGTTTGTTTGAAGGTCGTCATGATCCTTTGTCAATTTAACAGTCAAGCCGAGCTTAGTTTCATATATGCTTGTTAAGCATCAGTGGAATGGGGTTAAGGTTAATTTGCCACATATCATACTACAACATATCAACTATATGCATCAATATGGGATGATACTCTCCCATTTGTTGGTCAATTGCCAAGGTGTCCCTCATGAAAATCAACAAATGATACAATGTAAGCAGGACATGATAAAGAAGACACCGATGCTTGCCTGTGTGGTCAGATATGGGAGGGCGAGTTGTTACAAGTGAGAAGTTTTGAGAGATTTGAGTTACGAGGATGATGTGGTCGCTCAACGTATGTGCTCAAGTGTCAGAACGATCAGCCCCAAAGGGCTCCCCCTTAGGTCAAATCACATCAACTTAATAAACAGAGTCACCAACGATGGATAAACGATAAAATGACTTCATTTAATGATAATAAAATAATATGAACTCATTCCATCGGGTGAATCCAAAATCCAACACTACCACAACCGAAAAGTAATAATATAAATACAACATCAAACAACTTGTTTTACAACTCGAGACAACACACTATTAAGTACAACATAAATCTCCAAAGAAGATAAGTATGACCTGTCGAGGTCTTTCAAGCCACCATCGCTTACCTCCACGTACGCGCCTACCGGCCAATGCATCTCGGTCATCCAAGAACAACCAAGGCATAAAACGCCCGCCCAGTTGTGGAAATAGGGAGTCGCAGCCTAAAAGCCGAAGAATACAAATATCATAGAAGTTAACCTACCACCGATACAAACAAGGATAATTCAAGCCTCTACCTATTTAATGACTATCCACCAATAGTTATATTTTATATGCTCCTCTCGACAAAAAATAAATCTTTCCTTAATGGCTTTCCTCCGATTAACAATTTTAAAAATCCACACCACGGCCAACAACTTACCTATAGTACATCTTAATCACAAGAGATATCTTCTATTTGTTATATTCCCCATATAGCTAATTCCTCGACAATATACCGCTAAAATATACAACAACTCAAACATATATCTCAACATCTCCTCACTCAACATACACAACTCAACCATTTATCTTTAGTTCACCTTAAAGCCGCTACTCCCGCTATAGTCATACACCTCCTATGACATCTAAATATTTATTATAAGAACTCTCCAAATCATATCATTATCTTAATACAACTGGTTAAATGGAGTATCTTAAATCAAGATAACTTAAGTACGGAATTATCACCAAATTATTCATTTAGTCTACGGAACTTATCCACCTCAATGGTATCAACGCCGCGGGTTAGATCATAACTTATATACCAACACGCTTAGATCCAACTTTCACCCAGATATAAAAATATCAACATCGCCTATAGATTAGCATGAACGCCGGTTTATATAATTTCTATACCTATGTTCTCATTCAAAGTTATCTCACCCATTAACTAACTCAACTTTTAACTCCAAAGGATGGCACGATTTATACCAACCTAGGATCCATAAGAAAATCGATAATATTATCAATAATCAAACCTAAACCTAATACCTATAATTTCATCATGACAACATCTAGTGCACCGCACAATATCCATAACCAATAAATGAGTCATAAAACGGATCATACCACACCATAAAATTCTAAACAACATATCAAGATATACTACAAAGTCTCCAATAAGGCAACAATTTACTCATCCATAATAGGAATCATAGAGACTCAACAACGACTATAACTCTAGTCATCAAAACCATCTATCACTCATATCTCCAATGACTATACAACCTCTAATGCGCATGTTCAAATCCTGGCCTACCCGCAGGAATGGACCAATCGCTGATAAACACCTGCTCTTATACCGTAGTATAAGGCCAACACAACCAAATGCACAAAGCAAAAATGATAATAGATCTCACATCGCATTCTATACCAATGTATAAGGCCAACAATCACAATTTCCTGCACATAGCAAAGTGATAATAGATCTCACCGCACTTATACCGAAGCATAAGGCCAACACCGACAATGCACATAGCAAAGTGATAATAGATCTCACCGCATTCTATACCGAAGTATAAGGCCAACACCGTATATTCCAATATAGCTTAAGTGATAATAGATCTCACCGCACTTATACCGAATTATAAGGCCAACACCAACAATGCACACAGCAAAGTGAATACACCGCACTTATACCGAAGTATAAGGCCAATGCACATAGCAAAGTGATAATAGATCTCACCGCATTCTATAAATCGATTTATAAGGCCAACAAATAATACATATCCTCGCAAGGAAGGAGAGTCACCTAAGCCCTAATAATCCCAACTATACGTGTCATATTCTAATACTCAAGTCACCTCAAAGTCACCCATACTCCTAAACTTCAATACCTCCCAAATAATATCAAAGCAATACGCTAAGACATCTCACACATAAATCAATCACAACCGACAAGGCCACAGAAACACAAAAGTGCTTTCTAATAGCGTCACAGAAATACAAAATTGCCGATAAGGCTACATAAACGTAAATGCCGATAAGGCCACGTAACACAAGAAACGAAGCTGAAGTCTGCCATTACTTACCTCTGCGAAATCTTCAACGCCACCGAAATACAATCATATAATCATATCATGGTCATACAAATGAATCATTACAAAATCATAGAACAAACGGCATGTATACTATTCTCACATTAAATCATACCACAAATGACATGTTTCACACAATTTAAAAGTAAGTACGTAATATAGCATCCGTGGAGATAAGGCATCACCCGGTTAGTTAACAAGAAACGTCCCGCATAATCGATCTAAGTGCTCTTCCTAATGCCTCGCCATTTAATCAAAAACACCAAATTACAATTACTATCACAACAACTTTAACCCTATCTTAATTAAATTTCGAATTTTTCAACTCCATTTTAGTTACAAATTGACAACTTAAGTATAGATTACTAATTATGTTTCAAAGACTATTAAAATGACGAATTTCAACTATCCCGATAAATCCCATAATCACACCTTAACTAAAAATACTAACATTTTCAACCAATTTCAATCAACCCAATATAATTTTCCTAAACTAGTCAAACCCATTTCTAACAACCTCAAATCCCAAAAGCCCCTTTACTACTCAAAATCTAATAAAACAATCAACATACAATGCTCCTCCAACAACTTATAAATCACAATTTCACCTCAAACAATCACAATAAACGCCCAATAACATTTTATACTCAACATCATTTTAGAAAAGTCAACTCAAAAAAATCAACTCAAAGTCAACTCAACTATAACAACATTCTACTCCCAAATATCGATTATTATCATCTTCTATACTATAATTTAAGCCTGTATAATAATTATATTCGATAATATCTCATAAAACCTAAGTTAACCTGGGGTAATTCTAAAAAGTCAACGGCCTAAACGTCCGGAATTCGCAAGATCAAACACGCATTTCAACTCAAGAACACCATCCAGTCCTGGCAACCACTTGAGAAATAAAATTCAAAATACAAAAGTCAACGTAAAAAGCAACCTATGATCTCCTAAAAATATTCAACAAGATCGACCTTTTTTACCTTGAAACGTAGAGACTATTGAGGGGAAGCTCTACAAAAATTTGAGGTCCAAAGCTCTCAAGATGGAAGAGAAATCAAGAAAAAAATCAAGGGGGGAGCGCATCACGCCGTCCAAGGTAGTTAAGAGTAAAGAAGGAGAAGTTGGGCTTCGTGTGTTTTGGGCCTTGGGTTGGCTTATGAGCTTAATGGCTGCCTGAACAGTTTTATGTGTAAACCTCCTATCGCTTTTAAATTCAACTGATACTTTCGCTTTCTTAACTTATCTCGACAACCAACTTCCAAACATTAACATTCCTACACTCAAATTCTATTACCACCCAAATAATATCATTTCCATTTGATTACAACTTTAAAATTCAAATACTAAATGTACCAACCAATCATTCTGTTGTATTTCTTTTCTAATTATTCAATCCTCAATTTTTTATTTCTCCGAATAATCCACCTAGCAACTAGTATACTATTACAAGTATCATTAGTACCTTAACTGGTTATCACAGCTTGCCACTAGGATGGTTACAAAGTACCGGGAGTCACTAACCTATCCATTAACCCCTTTGATCCTCGACCGGTCATCTCATGGATCATCCGATCAAGCTTTCCTAGAGTCAGTGAACGCCAACATGTTAGCCATGTTCGGCGAGACGGTATGCAGATGTAGGAATTTAGGCTTCGGGATAGATCGTCAACGATGCAGTTATGATACGAGGTTGACTCAAGTGTGGATGCCACCACGACCACCACCGCCACTGGCTGATCGTCAGTCAAGAAGATGATGGTGATGACAATTGAGGATATGACATGTACTTTTGATACTGAACAATTATTTTATGACATGCAATTTCAATTTCAAACAATTATGGTTCTTCATGTACTGATACTCATAAAAATTTAGTTTTTATGTGATTGTGTTGTCGCCTTTGCTGATGATTTCCTCAAACATTTAGCTTTTATTTTATGATATGTACTTTGAGTCTCAAACATTTTAGATTGTGTTTGTCGCCAGTCCGTGATCGTGCTTATATTATTTGTTAATTGCTTGTGTTAATTTCTATTTGGCAAGTGTGTGTGTGTGTGTGTGTGTGTTAAACGCTTCACGCTGGCGCTGTGGTACTTAAGCAAAATACATATAATGTCTTTATTATTTATATAACGGTGGCAAGTTTCAATATAAATCGCTACTACGTTTAATCCACCTGAAATATGTGATCCGTAGCTTTTTGTGCCGTCAACGGTGACATCGCTTATTTTAAACGTCACATCGCTTGTTAAGTGGCCGAGGACTCGACTGGCCCGGCCGAATACTACCTAATATTGGGTGGGCTCGACCGGCTGCAGGCCCAGAGTTTAATCCCCGCCTCCTCCCCATCCGTCCCATTTCTGAAAGGTCGGGGCCGCTCAGGCCGAGTGGGCGAAATGAATTCGAACTGTGCTTATGTTTTATGTGATTATATATTATATTTGTTTTACTTATTATGTGGTATGAGTATTTGAATTATATTTGTGTGTTAACATAGATCTTGGTACATCTTTCTTGTGGATTAGTTACTTAATATGATCTAAATATTCATGATATTATAGAAGATTATACTTTATGTAGACTCTAGAAGAGTTCTAAGTTGAATAAATTATCATGAATAGTTAGCACAAGAACCTTAGAGTTCTCGCTTGTTAAACAAGATGTTTATAATCAAATTTGGAATTAAATACCTATTTCAGTTTCTATTCCGTTCCGTCAGTGTAGAAGTTGCTTGGGTGGGTTGGTCGAGCCTGACTCTTGCTTTCAACTTCCTTTAGTCTCTTCGAATCCCTATCCCTGCCGGTCGAGACTACACTTGCTCCGTGACTTGCGAGTTACTTCTTTAAGTAGTTTATAGGCACTATTTCAACAACCTGACGCGTTGCTGCTTAATGTTCTAGTAGTTTACCAGGTGAAGGAGCCAAGCCAGGAAGAAAAGAAAGACAGAATATGGAATGCTCGCTCTTCAAATCCATACTAACCTTCAATAGAGTCTTCAATCCAGCTATAAGTCTAACCTTTTTTATATAGAGTATTAATGCTCGCAAGCAAGAAGCCAAGTAATCTCCTTTATTCCATCCATAAAGCAACCACTTCAAGCTAGTTGTTATTATCAGGTAGTAGGCAAGCAAGAAGGCAAATTCTTCCTCCTGTACCAACCAAAGCTAAGCAATGTTGTTGTGTTTTATGATTTTTTAACTCTTTGTAGCTTTCTACATTTTAAAAGGTTAATTATGTTGTTTTTGTATTTGCCATTTCGCCTATTTGTGAATGTTAAATTGTCAGAAATATCAAAGTATCTTAGAAGAACTCATATTTTTGCTTAGTTTAGAAATATGACTCATGATTCTTAAAGGTTCTTTGTGTTTATTATTTATGTTGTTTTTTAGGACTTTTGTGAAGCGTCAAATTTTGGAAAAAGGTAAACGACATATCGCTTTATATATAAATCGTTGAGGTTATGTTAATACACTTTATTAAGTAAAATTAACTACAGGTGTTTTGTACTACATTCATGCATCTTTTTATTTTTTGGATTTTGTATTACCACCTTCTTTAAGTGATAATTTCCAAATATTTTTAAAGTTATATAATCATTTGTTTTTTAGTACTTTTGAGGATTTTTTGTTTTTAAATGTCAAGTTTATTTTTGCGACAATAACCTTTACTATTTTTAGCGAGAGGGGCTCTGTGGACTTTCCACAAATCCACTTTCCAATAAATGATTCTACAAACATTATATCACCAATAAAACAAAGAGGTAGAATGTTAAAATAGATCAACTGATCAGTCATAAATAATAAATAAATAGTCTTGAAAACCATTAGCAATACGTAACTGAACGCATGAG
>JADFUC010001933.1:0-27988 GCA_019722365.1 Lithospermum erythrorhizon
CTCAGTGTGCAGACAGTTACGTATTGCTGGGAGGCACTATCATTGGAGTTTCGCGGAACCTTATTGTTCGGCATGTATTCGATCCTCTCTTGCTTGAGAATGATTCTCGAGTTTCGAGACATTCGTCAAAATTCGAGTTATTAGAGCACTTTTCAAGTCTTGGCGAGTTCTTAGGAGTAACGATAGTGATAGCCATATATTATTCTATAAGAATTAGTAAATAAAATAAGACTTCGATTAAACTATCAATACTAAAAACACTTACAAATAAATTGTAAAGTAATACTATGCCCAAATCTCACGAAATATATTGATATCGAAGATCTATACTTGATTCAAAGCGGAAACACTACATACATTTTGAATCCGGTTATAATAGTAGGTTGTCAACCAATTATATAAAACTACATAACTCTTGTGTCGTAGCATCTCTTTACAAAGATGCTACCCAGAGCATTTGTATCTCCGGCAGGTTAAGCGTACCCAGTTAAAGCGAAGTGTTACTTGGATTGATAAATCCCGAAAGCCCGCAGCGTTAATTGGAAATCACTTCAACATGATCCATTGTCATATCCGTGCAACATTATGGCTTACCGCCATCACAGTTATTGATTGATGCGATTGATTGCGCAACACAAAATTGACAATCTTTTAATAAATTTTAATTGGTGAGATTATTTATTACTTTGTTTTCGTTTACTCGTGCATACTAGCACATGTCCAGTCAATACATGCAAAATGAAAAAATAAAACAAGTATTGCACATTCAAGAGATATACGATATGGCTGAGCTATTCACAGTATTTATCAAATCTTAACATAAGTCTAGTGCTTGTATCTCTTGTCTTGCGGATCGACGAGTCACAGTACCACCACCGTGAAATGATCTACAATATCTTTGCTGACTATAATATTTATATTCTAACCCATCTTAGGCAGCTTACTTGATGAGGTAAATAATAAATAAATAAATACAAGAAAATATGGCTGAGAAGATTAATTTCTGGCTATTCTGATTCATGAGCCGAAAAATAAATATTGGGCTATATCTATATACCTCCATTCCAATCACCATTACAAAATATAGGCACTTTATTAAATCATATAAATGAACTTAATAAATACTAAATAATTGGAAAATGCATGTTTGTAATTATCAAATTAATTAATTCGTAACAAGTACATATTAAAATTAATTAATATAAACTCAATTATCATACATGTCAATTAATAGTGTACCAATAATTATTAACCATATATACATATTGTAGAAAATATTTATCACAAATATGACTACAAAACATATTAAGTAAGTGAAATTGTTACCATGAATTGTTATATCGGCTTTTAAATTAATTTTAAAAATATATAATATAAAGGGAAATTAATTATTTATTAAATCACATAGTAATTACAATCAATTAGGTGATTAAAATGACAATTAAATGTCCATGAAATATAACTAGTCCCGTAATTTTAGGAAACCAAAATAAAGAAATTAAATTCGGGTAGGGTTTTTCAAATTAGAACACACGTCATAATGGGCTCGGGCGAGCCGACTACGGCGGTCAACCATCGACATGCGGCGGCAGCTGCCGTGTAGGTAGATAAATAAAACCGTCATTTTAGTACAAAATCGGCCAATCCGATGTCGGGCCAGCCGTATTGTCGCCCGGGTCGGTCGGCCGATTTATGGTAATATTTCCATATTTAACTTCGGTTTCAGTTTAATTTAATTCGTTTGTAAAATTTTGGAGGCATTAAGAAATTTCAAAATTTATGAAATTCGAACACGTTAAACTTTATAATTTTCTTGAACAAATCACTTCAGTGGAGTCTATAAAAAGTAAATTTGTCATATTTAATTATTAATTAAAAGCAGTCCATAGCTCTCAATTGTTTGAGGCACTTGAAAAATCTAATGTATGAAATTTAATAGAGGCTCTTCTACAGGCCTTCTGGGTTCAGGAAAACTAGTCCTATAATTTTACAAAAATTTTACATACTAACATGTTTTACAAAGCTGTTTTGAAAGCAAAAATAATTAAGCCGTCCTTTTTAATTTATGAAACAAAATCTATGTTAACAAAATATGATAATACATCATCATAAACTTGTAACAAATGTGTAAATCAATAATCAAAAGACATGGTTACTTATTCTCTCATCATATATTTATCAATTAAATATGAGCAATTAATCAAATAAAAATTGATAAAAAACAAAACAACGCAAAAATAAATAATGTAAAGCAACTTTAATTTGGCTTCATCATTACGCGATAAACTCTGTAAATTATATGAGTATAAATACAAATCCATAATTCGAGGATCTTAAAGTGCTTACGACATTATTCAAGCTATCTCATTAAATATGAGCAGTACTTACGGTGCGTGAGGTAAATTCCACCAAATTTCCACAGCTTCAAATTTACAACATGAATTTGGCTTCCATGACTCCTTGTTGTAATATCAATCGTATGATAGCTCTGGTTGGCGAGTCGCTTTGAGAGGTTGAATCGAGAGCAGGTGCCTCTTTAGTAAGCAGATGGGCAAAAAACCAAAAACCCCAAAATTCTTGGGAGAATTTTCGGACGAAGAGCGGCTACTTAGGGTTTTGATGAAAGATTTCTAGGTAGTATATGCATGAAAAACCCTAAAGTTTGCTTATGTAGGGCTACAGAGTTAAAACTTAGATAAGGGTTTTAGATTAAGTATTAGCTTGACTCGTGCTCTATTAGTTAGATTTAAGACACTAATGACTTGCTAATGATTTGAACTATTTAATTAAGCTTAATTATTAGTAAATGAGTCAATATCAATAATCTTTCAAGTTATTGATAAATACTAAAATTACTCGAACCAATTAAATAACTATTTAATTGATTACATTTAATTGTCATTCTACATAAAATGCTAGAACCGCTTGTAATTAAGCCATTTCTCAATTATACGGTTCTCTTTAATTTAAATGCGTGAAATATATTTCAGCGATATTTGTATGTGTGCTGACCTTTTAGGCTCGGATAATAGTAAGTTGTATAATAATAATAATTGTGCAATTCTGTTATTATAACGATTAATAGTAAAGATCAGCAATGGCTTTCATAACCCTTAATTATCCATGAGAACCCACACTAGTAATATACAATTACTAAGTTCGATAATCACATTTAACCTGGCGGTAAATGAATTGTTCTGTGATTATTACTTAGCAGGCGTAATAAATGGAATCAATTCTCTTTGATTTCAACAATAAAAACATAGTGTAAATATTCGATTTCATACGAAGTCTAGTTAATACCTTTAAATTTTTCATAGGCCGTAACCACGATAGTTTCATCACCCAAATATCCCCATCATCTTATAATATAGCGCTAAAATTTCATACCACCATCCAATATACTTAAATCTAATATTCCATACTTTCACGGCAACTCAACATAATTAATAACCTATAATAGGTCCAACCCATCAAACCCCAATTATTTAAGCCTATAATTAAAACTCATATCACTAGTAACGAATAATATACTCTTAAAATTTACCCAATTTAACTAATCTAGCCAACAAGCTTAAGACTAAACCACAAAAATATAATCGATTAAAATTAAAATTAAAGCTTACCCTAACTCTCAAGTTGTCAATTTTTGAATGAGTCTTCACAAGAGGGGAAAATTCGCGATTAACAACGAAGGAGGTCCCAACTTAGATTCATGGTGGTGGGTGGTGCGGTGCGTGTGAAATGGAGTTGGGGGGTTGATTTGGTTGGGTTTTCTTCAGGGGTGGGGGTTGTTTGCATTTTATAGGGGGTGTGAGGTGGCTTGGGGTTTTCTTTCACGGGGTTGGGGGGATTTGGTTTTGGTTTTAGATAGTTTATAAGTTTTACCTCTAAATTTTTCAAAAATTATACTTTTATCTCCAAACATTATATTATATTTTTAAGGGCTTCAATTCTTTTTTAATATAATAAACTAGCCCATGATAATATAGTCTCAACTAAAATTCATGTCAAGGCCTAAAATTTTCAAAATCGATTTGACTAATTACTACAAATATCTGGATATTACAATAGAATTTAGATTATGAGGGGTGTTGATTTATTCTTTGCTTATTTTATTATTTATGAAATGACAAAAAATACCTTTATGAAAATACGAAAATACTTCAGATTATATCAAAAAATATATATGGTGATCAACTTTGACCTTTACAAATAATATTAGTGATTGAAAAGTTTCTAAATTATATCAGGATGACAGGTGGCATAAACTCACAAATATGAGTATCTGTAGTGTCACTTGTCCTGCAAATAATTTCAAGTTTGAAAGAAACTATACGTAGAATTATTTCTTCACGACAATTAGAACAGCATAGTAGACTTTTTCTTTAACAAGCTACTGAACATCCAATCAATTATCTACACTGTCCCATGCCAAAAGCAAATTTTGCATTGTCCAATAATTTGGTGTAAAGATTAAAATCAAAGACATGCTGTTTCACTTATGTGCGGTTTGGAAGTCACTATCGTATCACCACGTAAGGTTTCTTTTTCTTAATCGTTTGTTTTATTGTGGCTTGTTTTTCTAAACGTGACTTTTGTTTTAAATTTCACTTTCTTCATTTCACAAATAAAGTTAATGAAGCAATGTCGCTTTCTTTATTTCACTTTTAAAGTTAATGTTTATTATATTTTTTGAGATACTTTCAAGGACAATTTAGGATTAATAGCGTATATTGGTTGTGTAATTTTTAAATTAATTTATATATATAAATAATACACATATCATAATCTAACACTAGTATAATAGAGAATATCACATAAAATACAATAAATAATCCAAATATTGTAATGTATTCCACTTTGCATATCACTCTCTAACACATGCTGAACGTTATTTTATGTATTAAGTTTATGATTTGTAAATTAATATATAAACATAACTGTGACAATCATAATAATCTTAAATAGTTGTCAAAAAATAGAGTCAATTGACAATTTGAACTCAGTTAGTGGGATCAAGTTGTAGTTTCGTAGAATTAACTGTCATCAAAATGAATGCCGAGAAAGTGGAGTCTGAATTGTATTTCGACCCGATAGTGGCATTGTAGAGACTTATTTGGTCTGATTGTGACATAACGTGCTTGAGCACAGTCGCCGATAAAGACCTGATTTTTTAATAAGTTTAGGCTGAGGCGTTAGTTTAGGGATAAAAAGTCTGTTAATTATTAATCACTATCAGAGACAGTCTTCTACCTTTGTCGCTATTAGGGACAAAGTGCAACTGAGTGCCTTATCTGGGGGTAGTTTGATAATTAACTCACAGTTTAGATTCAATGAAAGTTACATTGTTGTAGATTAGTCCTCGGAAGTTGCACAAATATTGCGATATAGTATAGAAGGGCAAAATGTTTTAGACTTTTATTGAAAGAAAGAGACAAATATTGCACATTCATTTCTTTTGATGTTAAAAATCAATTAGAATGTCTGATATTTAAATGTTAGGCATGCATGTATAATATTTGTATCACTTTTAAAAATTAAACTGTAACAATATATATGAAATGGCCCCATGCTTAAATGCATTCTCTGAATCAAATGGGCAATTAACTCTAATAAAATATTATGGCATACAAAATGTAAACAACCTATCAAAACCTTTTGATTTTATGCCCCAACGATGGAAAGTAATACAAACCCGCCTCTTAGGATTCCTTCTAAAGGCCACCCCTTGACAGATATATTTTTCCACTTCCTTTTCTATGTCCGCCAATTTAATCTTATTTAATGTCCCAAATATTTGTCCAGTTTTCTCTTGCATCTTAATTAACCTTAATTCAGCTCATCAAATACATGATGGAAGTAGGGACAGAAGTTCCGAATTGTCCAACGGCAATGTTGGCTTAGACTCGTGACTTCTGCATTATAAAGTTTGAAACCCTCAGTTAAGGTCTACGTTGCCGTGTGTCATTTATCGTAAAGCGGAATTGTGGGATGTGTTTATTGATCGGGGGGCTTGTCTACAATATTTCCTCCGAATTATTTTAGTTATCATTCTACAGTATTTTCGCGACGATTAAGAATAAATGAAATTTTACATGTATATCCTAATTAATAAATCAAACATGAATTTTGAAATAACGTTAAAATTATAAGCATTATTTTAATATGATTTTAGTTGCGGATACGTGTTTCTGGTTAAAATTAAAATTTGGAATCGAATAATGATAATATGGGTTGGATGATAATATATTTTGAGAATAGAAATTTAATTTGGCCAACGTGTTCGAGTTATGTTGTTAAGCAGAAGAGAAGCGAGTAATGAGCAAAGCTTGAGGCGCAAAAATCAGTTAAATATCTTACTTACTCTGGCATTTAACTTTCGTTTCTTGTCTTGAAAAAAAAAAAGAAAAAAAATCATCTTCTCATCATGTAGGGGCTGACTGAGTGCCCCCTGACTTGGTTTTTCTTCATTTCTTGGTAAAACTTGTTGAATCCAACCGTCAAATTTTGTTCCCCGTCTTGAATTATCATAAAGCTTTCTAATCTTTAAATCTCATAATTTAAGGCTTGGAGTTGACTTTTTACAAATTTGATTTGTGTTGACTTTAGATCTTGACTTTATTATGGTTTGAAATGTTATCCCAAGTTTAGTTTAGAGTTAGAGGTGACTTTGGAGTTATTATTGGGGTTAGAAAGTGGTGTGTATGTTGAGAGTTGACTTTTATTTGACTTTTTCTTAAATTAAGCTTTAGAGATTGTAATATGAGGTTACGACTTTAATATAGTTATTTTGGGAATAGGAGTATTGGTTTGGATATGGATTGGTAGAGATTAGGTTGAGAAAGTTTGGGGAAAGTTGGTATAGTAGTTAGTGTTTGAATTGGAGGTTGTATTTAATAGTTTAATTAGTTGGCGATTGATTGTTGGATTGATTAGAATGTGATTAAAGTGTTATTGTTGGGGTAATAAAGTGATGGCCAAGAATGTTAGGATTTATGAAGTTGGTAATTGGAATGTAGTTCACGTTTAGATTTAGAAGTGTATCTAATGTTGGTGATAGGATGATTACTAAAAAGTTAATTTGAATTGAAATGTGGTATAATACTCGGGAGTTAATAGATGTTAAAGAGTTTATCCTACGAGAATGTGTTATAATGTATAATTTCTCTGAATAGGGTTGAGTCAGGACCCCAACCGTGGACTACAGAGTTATCGTGATTGATTTTGGCTTGAGGTGAGTACAAATCTGCGATGGGAACCGCTTCATATATTATGTTATATATTTTGCATGTATTTTGTCATAGAGTTATTTTGACATGTATTGAGTTATTGAGATTAATGTTATGAGATAGTTGTGATTATGATTCATGTTATGAGATTGTGGTGGTATTGTGGATTTATACCACGTGTGATGTGTGTCTTTGTGCGGCGTGTGGGCGTGATGCTGTGTGTAATATGCGTGCGGAGTTTATTTTGGTCGCTTTGGTATATATATGTGGGCGGTGACCCAGCCGGGAGGTTTGGTGTGGTATGCATATTGGTGGTGGCAGGTGGATTCGGGAGGTTTGGCGATATGCATATTGAGGGGTAGCCTCGGTCGGGAGGATGGAGGTGAATTCCTCGTCGATTATTTATTGGAGGTGGATTCCTCGTTTGTTTTATTGTGTTTGTGGAGGTGGATTCCTCGTTTTGTTTTATTGTTTGTGGAGGTGGATTCTCGTTTGTTATTGTTTGTGAGATGGATTCTCATTTGTTAACTATTTGTGGAAATTGGATTCCTCATTTGATTATTTTTGTGTTGAAGCCGGTTTCTGCTTAAATGAATATAGATTATTGATGGTTATAAACTCTTGTGTATAATATTATGTGATGCATTATAAGAGGTCTATGTGATTTGTGGAGAGTTATTCATTGTCTAGCCTGGTTAATGTAAATGCATATGTTATATATATAAGTGTGATTATATGTGATTGGATAAAATTTGTGGTATTTGTATTCACTCGAACTTTATAAACTCCCTTTTTCTCACATGGTGGGCATTTTATGCCTAGATTAGGAGCGTCGTTGGTGTTGAGGATGCGTTCTTGAGCCTACGTGAAGATCGTAGGTGAGGCGGTGGTGGCGTAAAGTCTGTCAGTCATTCCCCTTTTGTTTTCGACTTATTTCATATTTACAGACTTTGTGTGTTGTATTTTAATGGGGAATGCAGTTTGTCATGCTTTCACATGTTGTATTTTTAGATTTCTTGTGTATCCAGCAGGTTTGTATTATTCAGTGGATTTGTATTTGATTTGTCTCTTGTTTGTTGGATGTGTTGTTGGAACACCACGGTGGAATAGTGTTTTGTCTTTGTTAATGTGAAGCGAGGTGTATTTGGTATTGTTATCCATCGATTGGTGACAATGGTGTCTGAGTTGTTAATGATCTTAACCGGGGTCGACTTAGGGTGGGGAGTCGTTCTGATTTTGGTATCGGGCGCAGGTTTGATTTAACATAGTGTCTTGTGTGGTTATGTACCTAGGTTGATAGTTGTTGGTGTTTTTCGATGTTGGAGTTTTCTTTGAGTCACGATCTTCCCACTTTCTTTGTTATTTAGGTAGTGATTTGGGAGTCTTCCGTAAACTCTATTCGTTTAGTGGCTGAGAATTGCAACGAGAGGAGGCTGAGAGAGGTGCCGATTGGAGGTAGAGGTGCCCGGATATTCGAAAATGTGGATAACGTTGTAGGCGGTGATGAGCTGAGTGTGGGACCACAGTTAAGGGAGTAAATGTTGGTGGAGATCGAAGACCGTAGTGCATGTGGTAGAGCGGCTGGAGTTCTTGAGTATGTTATTTTGCTTCTGACGGGACCATAAATTTCTTGGGTGATTCTCCTATTAAACATTAGAGTTCATTCGAGACTTGGAGAGCATATTTGAGCTTTATGTAAGGAGTTAATGGGAGTTGAGAGGACCACGTTAAAAGCGACTACGGATTACATGGTGGAGCTCGAGATTGGTGGGAGAATGTACACCGATCTTTGATTGCAATTAGGCGGACACCGGTGTTGTGGGATCAGTTATGTGGAATTATTTCGAGGGAGCTTTTGTCTTAAGGTACATATGTCGGCTACAGAGGTGATCGACTAAAGCGAGGCGAGAAACATAAATGACTTCGAAAAGATTGATGATCTCTGTAGATACACTTCGGTGAATACTCTGCGAGGGAAGAGGATCGAGAGGTCGGGGGACGGAATGGCCCAGGAGATCAGCGCGGGGTTGTCACTCAAGAATTATGCAACCTTCCATGAACTAGTGAATGATGCCTTCTGAGTAGAGATGGATTTAATTTAGTCGGTTGGTGGGGGAGAAAAGAGGAAGATATGGCTTTCCCGGGATGGAGTGGCAGTCGAGGTTTGGGTTCGAGGATTCCCCGGAGTAATGCCCAATTTTTCCTAAATTTATGTGATTTGGAAGCAAAAGTCTTGTGATTACAGATACACTCGTTTCTTTCATATCTCTGAAATTTTCTCGTATTTTTATAACTTTCGAAATTCTTTGCTATACCAGCCACAATTACAGCTCGGTTGGAAGTCACATTAAGATTGATGAAGGTGCCAGAATTGTCCATAGAAGTATTTAGAAATCAATGCTTTGGAGATAGATTACTACCTTTTGAGATGAATGATTTGTGTCTTATTAGGAATGGATTTCTTGGGAGACATCATCATTGATAGATTGTCATCTTAAGAAGATTGAAATATCTAAGTCCTGAAAATCAAAACTCTCTTCTAGGTGATAGAAAAATTCTTTCCTCTTTGTCTCATTTTGCCTTAGTTGCCCGTAAGATGTTAAGAAGTGGATGTGTTTGTTATCTTGCAAATGTTGTCGAAGCAGTAGGAGAAGGTCGATCGAGAGGTGCATATGCGTGAAGGCATGTTGATGTGTTTTTACGAGGAGTTTCGGAGCCACATGCGAGGGTGGGTTTTTCATAGAATTACTTCTTAGTACTACTCAGATTTCTATGGCACCTTATAGAATGGATCTGCGAGTTAAAGGAATTGAAAGCCTTGATTCGCAGATTTGTTGGACAAGGCATTCATTCGCCCAAATAGTTCACCTTGGAGTGCTCCTGTGTTATTTGTTAAGAAGAAGGATGGATCTCTGAGGTTGTATATCGGGTGTAGGCATTTGAACAAAGTAACAATTAAGATAGATATCCGTTTCCTAGGATTGATGACACATTTGATCAATTTAGCAGGGATCTTTCGGAGTGACTTTTCTAAGATCGACTTGAGGTCGGGCTACCATCAGGTTGAGGATTAGGAGGATTATATATATCAAAGTCGGCATTTAGGAGCAAGATATGGGCACTACGAGTTTTTGGTGATGCTGGTTGGGTTGTAGATGCACTGCGGCGTTTGCCAACCCTTATGAATCTGGTGTTCCGGCTCTTTTGGATAAATTTGTATTGTTCATTCATGAAGACATTACGGTATATTCTAGTAGTAAGGGAGAGCATAATGAAGAACATTTGGAGTATTGTCTTTGGAGACTTTGAGGAAAAATGAATTATATACTAAATTTTCCAAGTGTGAATTTTAGTTTGGGAAAAGTGCGGTTTACAGATAAATGTGATTTAGGAGAGGTATAAGTGTTGATCCTCAAAAGTTGAAGTTGTGATGAATTAGAGGCGACCACGAGTGTTTGTCAAATAAAGTTTTTGGGTTTTAGCGGAGGATACTTTCGAGATTTATACGGGACTTTTCAATTATTGTAACACGCATGACCCGGGTTTGGCTTAGGAAGGGAGTTCCATTTGTTTGGGTGAGAGTTGTGAGCGGTGCTTGATGAGTTGAAGAAGTTGACTTCTGTGCTTGATATTGACTGACGGGTTAGGCTATATCGTGTATAGTGATCTTCCAGCATCAGGGGTTGGGATGTGTGCTAATTGACATGGTAAGGTAGTAGGCTTTATGCGTTGTTAAAAGGCGAGAAATCATGAGAAAAATTACCTGACGCACAATTTGGAACTAGTGTGTTCGCAATTAAGATTTAGGCATTATTTGAATGATGTGACTTGCCAAATTTTCTTGATCACAAAGTTTGAAATACCAAAGGCGAGAGAGATTTGAATACGAGGCGGCGAAGGTGGATGGAGTCTATTAGCGATTATGATGTTTCCATTGAGTATCATCACGAAGAAAGAGCAAATGTGCTAGCTAATGCATTAAGTCGTAAGGGAAGGTTAAAGGCCATTGAATGAAATGAAAACTTAGTATTAATTTTGGGTGGGAGTTGATGGCGGTTTGTTAGGCGCAAATAAGAGTTCGGCGAGTTCTTTGCTTGATTGGATACTCAGTGGCATAGCGAAGATGAGAAGGTAGTAAGATAGTGAAAGTGAAAAGTGGAAGCGGATCGGATTTTGGTGAGAGATGGAGCCGCCTGATGCGAAGTGGGTGTCGTGCGCTTCCTGCGAGGCTTCTAAAAATTTTGGGCCAAACTCATAATACCTTATGTATCGCAGTGGTACAAAGATGTATAGAGACTTAAAGCCTTTGATGTGGTGGCTAACACTTGAAGGAAAATTGCGAGTTTGTATCAAAATGTCGACACATCGACAAGTGAAAGATAGAACACCGACATCCGGCGGGGGCTATTCTGAAACCCACTTCTATTCAGTGGACTTGGGAGCATATTCACGATGGTTTGTTTCGAACTCGAGGACATTGAGAAAGAATAGTAGTGTTGGTGATAGTGGATAGGCTGTCGAAAATCGGCTAATTTCTTACCAATTCATCGACTCACGGTCTGGCGGGTTAACTAGCTTGTATGTTGATCATATTGTGCGATTGGATAAAGCTAGATTCACCTCAGTTGGAAATGGTTCACAAAGGCGATGGGGGCGAAGTCAATTTGAGTACATCATTTCATCACGGTCGGATAGGCGTCGGAGAGAACAATTCAAACATTGGAGATATGTTGGGCTGTGTGTTGAACTTTTTAGAAATTGGGATGAGGTACTAAAATGGAGTTTTCATATAATAATAGCTTCCATGCCAGTATTGAGATGGCACCATTTGAGGCGTTGTACGGAAGGAAATGTAGGACTCAGTTTGTTGGAATGAGGTTGGGGATAGGAAAATATATGGTTCAGAGTTGGTAGAAAGGTTGGTGGAAAGGATAAAATAATACAAATGCCCGAAAGTGGCCTGAATAGACAAAGATGTATGGAGATTAGGTGGCGGGCGGTTGCGTTTGGGGTGGTGACAAGTCTTCTTGAGAATATCACGTGGAAAGGTGTATTGAGATTCGGAAGGGAAGTTGAGGCCCACATATCGGTCAGTATGAAGTTTTGGGTAGAGTTGGTCAGTGGCCTATCGTTTTGCATTGCCTCGAAATTTGGAGAATCCATAAATGCTTCCATGTGTCATGTTTGAGAGTATATCGAGATGAATCCATATCTTGGAGTCCTGACGGTGGGCTTGGAGAGGACACTACGTATGAAGAGAACCCGGTGAAAATTGCAGTAGAAGAAAAAAGTGTTCTGCCGAGAAATAATGTTGTAGCTTTAGTGAAGGTGTTGGTGGCAAAATCAACGAGTGGAGGAAGCTCATTAAGGAGCGAGAGGGAGGAAGCTCGTGGGAAATAGAAGGTTAGTTCTTAAACTTTGTGCTATAATATGTGTTAATATGTGAATTACTATGAGGATGAGTAAGTGAGTTGGGAACGGGGCGCGTGGGTGTTGAGTAAATTTCGAGGACGAAATTTTTATTAGGTGGGTAGATTGAAATACTTGGATTCGAGTATAGCATTATTTTCATATGATTTAGTTGCCGGTTGAGTGTTTTGCGGTTAAAGTTAAAATTTGGAATCGAATAATGATAATATGGGTTAGACGATAATATATTTTGAGAATAGAAATTTAATTTGACAGCACGATATTCGAGGTATGTTGTTAAGCGGAAAGAAATAAAATTATGAGCCGGCGAGACCCTAAACTCCCTTAAATATCTTCCTTCGCGGCTAGCTCATTCTTCATCTTCAAAAAAAAAAGAAAAAGAGAAAAATCATCTTACTCGCTCATGGGCCGAATTTACATGTGGTGCCCACAAGCGGTTTTCTTCATTCTCTTGGTAGAGCTTGTTGAGATCGACCCTCGAATCTTGTTCCCGTCTTGAGATTATCGTAGGTAAACTTCAATCTTGAATCGTCGTTTAAAAGTGATTTGTCTTTTTATATATTTGTGTTTTTATTTGACTTTTAGATCTTACGGCTTTATTATGGTTTAGAAATGTTATCTAAGTTTAGTTTAGGGGATTAGAGGCTTTGAGTGATGATTATTGGGGTTAGAAAGTGGTGTATGTTGAGAGTTGACTTTTTGTTGACTTTCTTAAATTAACTTTAAATTGTAATGAGGTTAGGCGACTTTAATCTAGTTATTTTGGGAATAGGAGTGGTTTTGGATATGGATTGGTAGAATTAGGTTGAAAGTTTGGGAAAATTGGTATAGTAGATAGTGTTTGGCTTGGAGGTTGTATTTAATGGTTTTAATTAGTTGGCGATTGATTGTTGGATTGTGATTAAAGTGTTATTATTGGGGTAATAGTGATGGCCAGAATATTGGAATTTATGAAGTTGGTAATTAGAATACAATTCGTTGGAATTTTAGAAGTGTATACTAATGTTGGGGATAGGATGATTACTAAAAAGTTAATTTGAATTGAGAAATGTGGTATAATACTCGGGGTTAATAGATGTTAAGAAAGGTTATCCTGCGAAATCTGTTATAATGTATAATTTCTCTAAATAGAAGTTGAGCCGGACTGCTGCGTGGACTACCTAGAGTTATCATTATTGCTCTTGGCTGAGGTAGTGAAATCTCCACGATGAGAACCTTCATATATATTATGTTTATATATTTTGTGTATGTGTTTTATAAATAGGACTATTTTGACATGTGTATTGAGTTATTGAGATTAATGTTATGAGATAGTTGTGATTATGATTCATGTTATGAGATTGTGGTGGTTATTGTGGTTATACCACGTGTGTTGTGTGTACTTGTGCTGCGTGTGGCTGTGTGTTGTGTGTGTAATCTGTGTGCAGGTTTATTTTGATCGCTTTGGTATATATATGTGGATGGGGTGACCCAGGAGGTTTAATTGTGGTATCGTATTAGGTAGGTAGCCAGGATTGGAGGTTTGGTGTGATATGCATATTGAGGGGTAGCCTCGGTCGGGAGGATGGAGGTGGATTCCTCATTTGTTTATTGTTTGTGGAGGTGGATTCCTCATTTGTTTATTGTTTGTGGAGGTGGATTCCTCATTTGTTTACTATTTGTGGAGGTGGATTCCTCATTTGATTATTTTGTGTGTTGAGGCGGTTTTCCTTAAATGAATATGCGTTATTGATGGTTATAAGCTCATGTGTATAGTATTATGTAACATCGTATAAAGAAGTTAATGTGATTTGTGGGCGATTATTCATTGTGTAATTACAGTTGTCTTATGTAAATATGTTATATATATAGTATGATTATGTGATTAGGTAAAATACATTAGTATTTGTATTAACCGGCTTTATAGGCGACTCCACTTTTCTCACATGGGCCAGGCGTTTATGCCTAAGTCTCTAAGGCGATCGTTGAGGTGGGCGAGGATCTGCATTCTTTGAGAAGATCATTAGGTGAGGCGGTGGCAAAGTCTCGTGGTCATTCCCACTTTTTGTTTCGACTTTTTATAGTTGGAGCTTTGTGTGTGTTGAATTTTAATGGGGAATACGTTTGTCATCTTTCGCATATTTGTATTTTAGTTCTTGTATCCTTGAGTTGTATTATTGGTGGATTTGTGTTGAGTTTGTCTATTGTTTTGTTGGATGTGTTGTTGGAACACCCACGATGGAATAGAAGTTTTTGTGCTTTGTTAATAATATTTATTGTTATCCGTCGATTGGTGATTTTGGTGCTGGGTTGTTAATGATCTTAACCTTAGGGCGACGACTTTAGTTGGAGTCGATTTACAAATTCTAATGATTATATTATTGGTATTAGAAGCTTTTATTAGATATACATAAAATAAGGATTTAAAAGTAAAACGAATCAAATAGTCCATTGGAAATCCAAAATGACAAGTATTTTAAAACAAGTTTTTTGTTAGAATGACAACTAAAAAAGATCGGATGGAGTGTTAATTAAATTTATAGTCACTTTTCATGCGAAGGGTTTTTTTCATGAATTCATGCTCCCTCAAGGCTTTTCGGTTATTATCACCAGCCTTTTCTCGACTTCACTTCATAATTGAAATTTACTAATTGTGTGAATTTTATGGTTCTGAAGCTTCTTGTTTCCTTTCGAAAGATCACAAAGGCTTCTTGATTCATGACATAATTCTAACACTACATACTATCCTAACTTTGTAATCATTTTAATCTTTACTTTCTCTATTTTCTTTTAATTTGATTTTTTTGCCTTTTCAATTTAGGTTTTGATCATATATCATTTTCTTTTAAATTCCTTACTCTAATCATTATAAAATTAATATAATTTAATTTGTCTATAAAATAATTTCACAATACCATTTTCTTACAATTTTTAATGTTATTAACACATATTTAACATATTTATTGACAATCTTTCGTCTCAAAAAATATATATAATTCCACTTAAAATAAATTAGATAAGATTATGGTTTGCGTACCAACAACTAACCTTATTTTATATATTGGTAGAAACGCCACATTTACATTATTTATGAAGAAGTTCAATGAATCAATCATATATAGGGCTTATTACTCTTGATCATGCATGCTTCCACCTTCGAATCAATTATAATAATCAACCATAGGGCTTACTTTCGGGTGCGTTACTCTGCTTACACATTTATGGTGCTAATGATGCTAAGTTTTTTTTCTTTAATTTATTTTAAAGTTCTTTAATACATGCATGTACAATATTCTCTAAAAAAACATCTATGAACAAACAATGATTACAAAAATACACTCTATAAATTTATATATTTGTATGCAGAGTACAAATATAGTTCGATATGAGTAAAAATATATATCGCGCACATTTATGAATTTTTATGTTGACCGCTCAACGTTGAATTGGTCGCCCCCGTCGATCATGGTCAATCCTTGATCAACCTCGACCAACTCCTGTTATCAACCAATCAACATTTAGAAAGTTAACACCAATTAACAGATGATCAAATTCTGTCTCATACTATTAATGCCTCATTTCTTAAGACATAGTTAATGCTTTCTTGGGTATAGCTCAACTGATAAAGGATCGAGAGTGCTAAATGACAGTATCTTAGTCTCTTCATACGGTGTGAGACCAGTTGAAGCACATACCGTGATTCACCTCCTCCTTGAAATTCCAGGACAGGAAACTCGAGGGGCCACTAGTGTGACGGTTTCACACTTTTAACACATAGTTAATTACATACTTGTAAATGCCTACGTGATTGGTTGATTTTAAATATCTGGATATGTGAATTTTATTATTATTGATATTTGAGTATCAATGCATTAATTAATAACGATGATCCAATATTATTGATCGATCGCCTCATGTATTTTAGCAAATTTAATACCCCTTCATTTTTATTTACTTATCGTTCTAAATTTTGACACAACTAAAAATTATAGTTACTTACGTATTCACCCTTCATTAATTGGAAGAACTTTGATAGAGATTTCAAGTCTTTTATCAAGGTACATTCTCAACTTGATCCCACCATCAATTGAAGAAGCTCAATTTGAGAGGCAATGTTATCTTCATAAATTCTTAAAAAGATTGTCACATTTTAATTTTAATAATTTAACTTTTTTTTTAATTTTGAACTCAAATAATTTTTAATGTATTATATATATTTTTTAAAATATATCAATATGTGTCTTTTCAACATACCTTACTATTAACTTGATAATTTTGATTCAAATAAAAGTTTTGGATATGTCCAAGATCTTAAAGTTTCTTGTCTTTGAAAAAAAATAAATGTGTCTTTTAAGGGATAGTGGAGAGAGTAATTAATAACTTTTTTGTTGAAAATTGTCAAGGTCAAAATAAATTGAGTATTAAGGACTTCATTTTTGTCAAGGGCAAAATAAAAAAATGAAGAAGATAAAATGTATTGGCATTGTAGAATACTAGAATGACAATTAGAAATTATTACATTAACAAGCAATTTATGTTAGGATGCAAGTATGCAACTAACTAAATAAAAAATGGAGTAGTTAATATATATGACATGGATCCTGGACAAATAGTTTTGTAAAGAAAACATGTAGACACGACTTCACTATGCTAACAATGCAAATCTTGCTACTTTAAATCTTGGGAATCTTTAGATAAGACGTATTTGGACTTGTTTCCGATTCGAAATTCCCCTTGTGAAGTAAAGTCTAGCCATCATGTTTGTGGGATGAACTCATTGATGATAATATTCCAAAACAATGGCACATAATAATGCAAGTATAGATAGAGTCATGATCATATAAGGTTAGAATAAAGTTGTATTGATTTCCAACATATATATTATATATGAATATGATAGGTTCTTGGTGGATTAATTTATCAACATCCATTTGAATATTGTATATTTATTAGATCTTGAATTATTATGATGATAATCTAATTATAAATTTTGAGTTCAAATATATTGAAATAGTCAGATATTG
The DNA here is from genome assembly GCA_019722365.1 of Lithospermum erythrorhizon. NCBI lineage: Eukaryota > Viridiplantae > Streptophyta > Magnoliopsida > Boraginales > Boraginaceae > Lithospermum > Lithospermum erythrorhizon. Next base: position 17,666 of record JADFUC010001933.1, read on the forward strand.
GATTTATTGGAAGTCAGGAGCAATAGAGGAATCTTGATTTTTATATAAGAGAAACAGATTATTTTATATCATATTTATAAGAAAAATTATAAAAATTTAGGAAGACGAACAATATAATTTCTAAAATAATAACTATAATTTTTAAAAAAATGCTTAATAAAATTAAATTTTTCGAAAATTTAGGAGGGCGACTACTCCCCATACCCCTGTTCCTCCACTGATCAGGAGGCTCATATTAGACTTGGAGTTATATACTTATTATTTCTTTCATGCGCATACCAAAATTTTATATTGCTTGTTTTTCATTTTTGGCATACTATTTTATTTTGAAGTCTTCTTCTTTACAATTTGCCTTATTATTTTTCCCGTGAGTTATTTCCTTTTTATTTTGTTACATCCTTATTGTCATTACTTCATTTTTGTATTCACCCCATTGGTGTAGCTGAGGCCCTTTTTTAATAAATATGGGGCTGACTGATGTTTCCTTGACCCCTCTTTGATTTGGGTTGGCTTGAACTGACTTGGATATGGTCCTAGCCGGGATGCTTCAACACTTTGACTCCGTGTGGCTGGACTAGTTTAGGATCCTTAGCAGCGTAGTACTTAACTTGATGAACATTATAGCTTCAGGGCTGGGTTCCTATCAGCATTAGGGGCCTTCACAGCTTCCTTGTTCGTGGTGTTGTAAAGTAGGGCTTCAGCTGCTCGATCATACCCTTGATTTACTGTAGGGGCCTTTGCAGCGTGTTTTCTACAGTTTGAGTTGAGTGTTGAGTTAACATCTCATCTCCTCATCAGCTTCTGGGGTTCTTCTTTGCAGTTGTCCTCCTCCTTGTGATGCTTCAGGGGCCCTTTGGTGCTTCTACTACCCTTTCTTTGAAGATTTGAGCTTCTATGTTTTTCAGGTAATCCATTAGTCGCAGATTTGAGCTTTTAGGTGCTTCAGGTGCTTCTGCTGATCTTTCTCTTCAGAGCTTTATGCAGTTTTTCCACCTCCTTGACTTGTGTTTTTTCTTTACCACTTCAACTTATCAATTCTTCTCAAAACATGGGGGGTATTTATAGCCTTCGGGTCTTCTTCTGATTGCTTGATGCATCTTCAGATGGATTACGATCTCAGCCATTGATAATTTGAATTGTTGAGGCAATATGGACCGTTGGATATTTTGCACAACTTAACCTCCAAGAAATGAAGTAGGCGCCCCATATGTAGGTTTTCTAGGTAAAAAATAGTTCATTTATTGACCCCGACATTTCCTTGTTGCATTAATTTAAGTCCCGTATCTTTCGGAAATCCTATTCTAGGTTTAAAGTTAGGTTTAATTAATATAAAATCCTAACTTTAACCTAAAATTAATTTCAGGTGCTTGAATCCCAGGAACCCTATTATTTTCCACTGTCTTGAATTTAATTGGAAGCTCAGGTGAACCCTAATCAACACGTGTAATTGTGTGATCGGTTGTAAATTAATTAAATTCATAAATTCATAAAAATTGAATTTTACTAATTTAAATTAATTAAATTTCCACTGTCTTCAATATTCTCTTTGATTTCTTTTCCTTTCATACTTTTATTACCTGAACTTGACATATCCTTCAAGAGTTTTAGAGGCTCGACCATTTGAAGGGATTCAGGCATTTTAGAAGACATTCAGGCGTTTTAGATGCTATCGCCAGAATCTGAATATAACTTTAGGGGGTTTATAATCAGATAAATTTTTATTTGAACATTTAGAGATCTGATATCTTTGGCATATCAATGGATGATAATCGTTGTTTTTCTAGACAAAACTAGAGAGTTTTCTATAGGTTTTGGCTATAGAGAAGTAAAGACATTGTATTTTTTCTCTACTTGATATGATATGAGATGTCTAGGAGGGGGTTTATATAGCCTTCCTTGGACTTGAATGCTTGCATTTGATTGGTTGTTGTGGTTTGGCCATCATTGTCGATTAGTGTTGAAAAGACATCATTTAAGAGCCTACTAGAGGCGCAGCCCAGGCGAACCTACCCACGATATCATTAGTTCGATTTCGGCTCAAGTGACCTTAGAACCTTTGGTTCGATTTGGCTCGAAATCCTCAAACCGCCAACCTTTGAGTTGGTCGCTTGAAATCTTCAAACCATTATTTTTTAAGGTTTGATTCGAGTTTGAAAGTCTAATTTCACTTCATTGTCGGCTCAGTTCATTTCGAATTTGTCGAGCCGTTCGAAAATCTTGGTTCACTTAGTGATGATAGAAACGGAGAAATTTATTTGAAGTTCAAATTCTAATTAAAATAAAAATCACAATCTCAAACTGAAATAATTGAAACATTAAATAAAATCCAAAATTGAAAAAAATTAAATATTTAATTGAATACCTAATTGAACAAAAAATAATAATTGAATACCCAACTTAAATCCCCATCAAACAAACTGCAAGAACATCATATATCTTCAAGTTAGTTTTCTAGTTTTAGGGTTTTCTTATTTGGAGCTTTCTTCACTGAGTGGGAGGAAGACTTTGTAGGAGAAAGAGAGTTAAAGGTAGGTTTCTTTTGAGGTTCATGTTGTGGGGGAGGGGAAGTGGGGTAGAGGGATGGGAGCGTGAAACTAGAGTCGGGGTTATTTGAAAGAGGCGAGGAGCAGGGAAGGGTTATGTAATTTGGGCATTAACATGTATTGGGGGGGGGTTACACTCTTATATATGGCTCAAATGGCTCAACCGAGTTTTGGGCTGGGGTGTGTTAAAGAGAACCTTTCTGAGGAGGCTTGAACATGTTGGTGTTGGCTCGGCTGCGCCAGGCATATCGATTCTAGCGTTAGGTCTACGTTTGATCCTCCGAATCGAGCCTCAGGCAATTTATTTGGATATGAATACACGAATGAATCGAGCTTTAAGGTTCATTTACAACCCTAGAAACTACCATATATATATTATCAGTAAATCACGCATTTAATGCTTTCAAAAACTTCTTGATTTATTTGTTTGCTTGTTTACATGGTCGAGATCTTTGGCCGAATGCGTGCTTTCGCTTTTTTGTTTGTTTATTTAAGGATCCCTATGCACATTTTATTGGCATTGAAGGATTGGTTGATTTCCTCCACTTATATATCAGAAAAAGAGCCTTGAACATTAAAACCTAGATTTGTGTGGATATGAGACTATTTTACGGCTCCATGACACAGGACTACATTTTTCTTTACTAGTTTGGACTATCTTATTTCGTTTAGACCTTTTTTTAGAAAATTGGTTAAAATGGCACATAGTTGACCTTTTTTTAATTTCTAGCACCCACTTAAAATTCTTTGCCTAAATAGCAACCTCCCGTGATTGCAGAAATACGGATTAAAATAGCCTCTTTCTCTTAGCCGCCTCCCCCACTTGATACCACCCATTCCCCCGTACTTTCACCGCTCCCCTTTATCCGCTTTCCCGCCATTGCCACACCCGCCGGCACTGCCCACGGCCAGAGCCCGCGCTTTCTCCCCCAGTCGATCGCGCGTTTTTTTTTCTCTCCAAATGGCCAGCTTGCAAATGGCGTACGGTGGTCCCGTGAAGCGTAGATGGCGGCGAGAATAAGGATCGGAAGATGCAATCACGGAAGCGATTAGTTCTTGATCTTGGAAGGAACATTGATCTTAAGAGAAAATGCCATAGCGAATAACCCGAGGTTATTATTTATTCATTGTCCTAAGATGGTGCCCGATTTTTCAATTTATTGGGGGAGTGCGGTTTGCCTGCGATTTGGAGAAGGGGGAGGGTGGGAGGCGTCGAAGGATTAGGGGGAGGGAGTAAAGAGGTATGGTCGCAATTTAGAGGTGGGGAGTCGGATTGGAGGGCCGAGTGCAGGGGTTGTGGGGATGGGAAGAGGAGGCTTGAGGGGCGGTGGTGGGGAGGCGGCTTGATGGCGTGTTGGGGAGGGGGTGGCGGTAGGATGGGGTGAGTAGGAAGGGGTGGGTGGGGGATAGAGGTGAAGAAGATGAAGAGATTTTCTTTTAATCGAGATATTTTAGAAGAAATTGATGGGGAATTGTACTATTTAGGCGAGGAATTTTAAAAATGGAGTCGATTAGTGTTGTTTTGCATTTCTCTATTTTTAAGATGTGTTTGGTGACCTATGTGGCTTCTTTGGAGGTCCAGCAGTCAACTCCACTATATATCACTGAAGTAAAATGTCGTGTGTTCTTCATGCTAAGTATTTATATTTTAAACATTTGAAAAATGAAGATAACAAAAAAAGTAATTAACTAACGTAAATTCATAAATCGTACTTTTGATTTATATTGCCAATTCATTTATTCATAGTTATATGATCACTTATAATTTTTTGATAATACTCAAATTTTTAATAATAGATTTTTAAAGTTTTAAGACCGTAATATCGATGAATTATATTTACATGCTCAGTGAAAAGAAAGCTAATATAGAGTATAATATGACAATATACACTTATTTAGTTTGCTAATTACTAATCAATATTAAATAGTAAAGATTTTTTTTTAAATTTCCTTTCTTTTATTGAATTCAAGTCTAATTATTATTACATCTATAGTTTATAGATAAATATATTTGATTTAAGCATAAAGCAGCATGGTATATATATTATAATAAAAAAATTAAATTTTGAAATAAAATATTCATATCTGACCCCACTCCGTCCATAAGTAATGATTATGCGTACTTGATTTACATGCTCCCAGGTGTGAACTTTTTACTTATTTCATTGATGAATATAATTTTGATTTGAATAAAATTTAATGTCAATGATAAGATACGATAAAAATATTATTATTTGATAATTTTTACCACATAACATACAATAAAAATATTTGAATTTGCTTTAATGCGTAAAAAATTCAAATTTAAACACAGACTGATCTATTGCCCAGGGATGAAGGGAGTAATAGATATGTAACTTGACATTTTTTATTTTAATTATTTGAAATATAATACAAAATATCATATATGGAGTAATAATTTAGATATTTTTCAATTCATAATTGTCGTACAAAAAAATTAATATAAAATAGACTAATTCGTTTGCATTAAAATGGAGATTTGCTTATTGTTATGATAAAATTAAAATAATCAAGGCAATGAGCTTACTTATCACATTGGTAAAGATGTGGATTATTTGTTATATAATTGGATGAATATGCTGATAATGAAAATAGTGAATTAGCATACATATAAAAGTGACAAAACTCTTGGACATATTATAAGAGGTAGAATAACTCCAAGCTATATTTGATTTGTTATAGAGATTTTGAGGCAAAAATTTATATAGTTTTTAAGAGATAGTGTTGGAATAGAAAGGTAGAAACTTCCTTCCTCATAGTCTTATTTGCGTCGTAGGGTAAAGCGGTTATTATTTTCACCTGCGCTTGCGTTACTCTAAGTAGGAGTAGACAACGTTCATCCTTGAGTGCGATCGGGTATGCGATGTAGCTGAGGAGTTGAAGCGGCGTCTCTTTTGTCACATCTTGTCATCACTTTGTAACCCCGGGTTTAAGAGTTTTTTAGCACGTGTTCTTGAAGACCTAGTCGAGAGTTTCAATCTAGGAGCTTTAGTAGCATAACCACTTTTCTTGTGATTCGCGGCTTCGCTTAGGAACAAAGCCAGCGTAGTACTAATGGTTACTTGTTGATGTAGACTTGTGCCATGTCGGTGTTAGCATTTGGTTGAGACATTCACTGCTGGATTCATTATCTTTTTACTTCCAAACTTTTATCGGACAACATGAATGTTGTTTTAGGTTATGGGTGTGCTTGATACGTATCAAGCTGCCTATGTACCTCGAGGTTGTCCGCCAGGGGATCGAAGCGGAAACATAGTTCGAGGTTCGATCGCCGTCTCATGTAGCCCGAGGGTTGGGCATTTTATCCTCATGCTCGAAATGCGGATGATTAGATCCTCTCATCCGGGAGGTGAAAAATTTATACTCTGGGTTCGAGTGGGGCTAATAGTTTAAGCTCCTTATCAAAGTGTAATTTAGGCGATTTATCCTGGAGTGCTCGGGAGGGTTTGGGCCGGTTTATCCTCGTGCTAAGGAGGCGTAGTGGGCGGTTATCCTCGTCTTTCCGAGAGAGTCAGCGTTAGTTTAAAGGTGTGTTGGAACCTTGGGTTTCGTATATATATCTCGCGCTTATTACGATTGTCTCTTGTCGAGCTTGATGTAAACCATCCAGCTTCTTTCATGAAGATAGGGTGTTGTTGACTTACGTAGTTAGTCAGGTAGCGCTTGAGGTGGGCATTCGTTACATAATGTACGCTCATGGACTTGTTACATATGGGAATTAGATCCCTCGCCACTTGAAGAACCCGTCTAGAATAGTGCTTGGTTTTGTCCCGGATAGAGTAGTCGCGGGGTTGTCCTATAGACACGTCGTTAGACCACAGTTCCTTTAGTTAACTTTAAAGGGACCCATTCGCGTCACAGACTTGTATCCCCGTACTCTTATATTCGTCGTCCACGTCTTTTTCCTTCTAAGCGATATGCATGGGAAGGTAGACATGAATTTTACCTTCCTCATTTCCCATGGATGAGGGCCTTCACGAGCTTTGTTAGGCTAGGAAGGTAACTACGTAAGTATACCTTCATACTTATTCTTGAAATCCCGAGACACAACGACCGCTTTCGAGTAAATGCATACTGAGGAGTTAGGTCGTCATCACTTTTGTATAGAGTCACCATCGCGATGGTTGACACGAAATCACTGTTTAATTACCAATAAAACCCGGATAGTTTGATAAAGAAGTAAAATAGTTCGAAAACTCAAAATATTTGTATCTGAGTTTACCCGTACATTAGCGTCGCCTAATTCCAAAATGAAAGTGTAAAATTCCATGCGTACGAAGTCTAAAAATATTCCAAAATAGTTTATAATATTTGAGCATCCCAAAACAAAATATAAAAAAAAAGCGAGTACATCAAAATAAGAAAAAGGTAATTTGCCGAGGATCACAGCTGCTTGTCCCACTCGCTAAATAAATCCCCACGGACACCTCGAACTCGCCATTTCATGATGGCACTGTCAATCCCGAAGGTGGGAAAGGGATAACTCGGCGGCTTAGTGGAAAGCGAATCACCGGATGTTAACTTACCCGCATCCGAGATAGGGTATCTGATAAATCCAATAGACATGGCGTCTGATGAATAAATATATATATATAATCATATATACAATACAAGAATATATCGATTATCCAAGGCATCAAAAAATAACCATTCTAGAGCAACCCTGCGCATTACGGAGAATTCGGCGTGCGTTGCTTTCGCGTACCGTACTCGAGATCTCATAACATAATCAAGCTGGTAAAACAACATAATTTCACGACACGGCGTTACTTTTTTCTAGCAGAACTAACGCAGCACTTGCAAGAAAAGCATCAACATCCGCAGTAACATTTCATCCTTTTCGGCGGGCTCACCTTGAACGCAACCAAGCAAGCGTATCCTTTTCGGCGAGGCTCACCTTGAACACAACATTGTCGTATCCTTTTTCGGCGAGCTCGCGCCCGAGCGCTGACATCATCCCAAATATTCTCAGATTCAACCCAATTCGGTTCACATATAATGCCAAACATACAAACATACACAACAATCTGATGCGGCCATGATACAGCGCGTCGATAATTTTACATTATAAATTTATACTCCCGAGATAAATCTACACACAGAATCACGTCAAAACACAAATATCTTTGAGACATGAATACACTCGACATATAAGCATACTCAAAATTTACATTTCAAACATAAACCTTATAAAGCATCGATACCACTCAAATAACTATATCATAGCAACGTCTAATCTGACCACCTGAAGCGGCGTTTCCCGGTTCCATGACTATACGCTTAAATGCTTTCATAACAGGTATAGTCCTGATCAATTTACCATCTTTATAAACCCATGAAATAAATATTTATCAAATGAGTGATAAAATCCCGCATGGCTGAAGTACCACTATACTTGAAGTCAATCGATCCTCACGTTGTTCGCGTGCAGATGCGAATAGAAACATCCGAAATATAATTACTACTCGTAATAGTTTAAATACTTATCTGGTCGGTTCCTAACTTTACAGCCATTTTAGTTTCAATTTGACAGCTTACGTATAGTTTATAATTATGTTCAATAACAACTTCACGATGGCGAAGATTTACATTTACCGGTTGATCTGCATGTCGACGATACCTTATCTAACACTAACATTTCCAATCGATTTCCAATCAACCCAGAATTTCAACTCTTTAAGTTGAGTTAAAGCCAATTCTTATCGACCCCGAACCCCAAAGTCCGTTTACTACTAAAATCCACTAAACTAACTAATTTCAGCGTATGTTTTCTTCGACACTTATAGCCATAATCTCGTTTGAAATACTCAAAATAACTTGTTTAAATAACGATTTTATACTATTAGCAAAATCTCGCGAAAGTCAACCCAAAAATCGCTCAGAAATCCTCACTAGAGCTATAACAACACTTTCTACTGATATCGATCATTATCAATTCCTATATTGCCATTTCGCTGAAATAATAATTCTATTGATAATATATCCAAAATCCGAAAGTCAACCCAAAGTTCAAAAGTCACTTGACCTTAAAAACATCAATTTCACATCAAAACACAATAATTGACTCAATAACCGCTAATTTCTGAAGCCCGAATCGATTGGGCAATAAAATTCAAAATACCAAAAAAGTCAACAAAAGTCAAAGTTAGGAGATTTCACAAAATACTCAAAAGATCGCTATTTTTACCTTGAAGCAGCGAGGATGATGAGGAGAAACTCTCACGAAAATTTTAGCTCAAAGCGAGGATTGAGAGAAAATGGGAGAACAAAAATCAAAAAAATGTGAACTTCTGAGGTTCTGAAGCTTGGTGGAAGGAAGAAAAAGAAGAAAAATGGTTTTAGGCTTATTTGGGTTATTTAGATGGGTTGAAAGTAATTAGGTTCCCAGGCTCGAAAACGCTAACCGGTGAAAATCCGAGCCTTTAATTCGATCGATACCTCTCGTTTTAATTTATCTCGACAACTAACTTCCGAACATTAACATTAACGAACATAAAAATATTTTAGTGAGTTCCCGAATTTCTGGAAATAATTTAGAAATCACATGCTTTGAATTATTTATTAGCAGTCGTTACGGTTATTCTGAACCCTGGAGGTGTTGTTGATCTTCATATTCACGTACATTATGCTCATGAATATGTTTATACCTTCAGGTCGTCTTGGCGTTGCTTGGAAGTAAGCTTGTCTAGGAAATGCGTTTGGGCGTAGCATGGGTATTCCCGGAGATTTGTTCATGAATGGCGATGAAACTTCTAGTTACTCCTGCGAATACTTATTTTTCGAGTGCGTGTTTTTGAATTCCGCAGCATCTAACTACCATTTACGTCTTTGCTAACATTATGCATAGGAAAGTAATATGAATCTTTCATACGTTACCTTCAGCTTATAGAAAGTCTCCGGCGTAAAGCTCCCGTATGAGGAATATACCACTGAATTTGTCTTTGTTTCTCTATGTTGAAACATGGCGAAGTTCTTATTTCCTCACTTTGATTCTTTTGAGTCTCGGAGGTCATCCTCCCGGGTTGTCAAAAGATAGATTTCTTACAAGTTGGGTTGTGGCTCTTTACATTTTTCCTGACCTCGGAGGTAATTTTATTGCCTTTACGTTTGGGGTGGGGTGCCCCTGACACAGCGAGGAATACTAAGCATCGTTCCTCATGTATTTATGGGGGCTTATTCGCCAGCCTCCGGCTATGTGGTGGTTAGTCACCCTCTTGATTAGAACACGCAGTGGTGGTTTTGAGGTGTACCCCAACCCTATGGTTGAGTTCTTGACAGACCATCCTTTCTGCCTCATCATGTTTTGGGTCTCATTTAACCCATGTATTTTGTTGCTTGTGACCTCGGGAGGTAGTTGTCCCATGGCTTTGTCTTAGCAGGATCACCAGCCGGCCTTTGGCAGGCAAGCCATGCTCTATTTTTAGGTCCGCTTTGGGTGTCACAAAACCTTTCAAGAGTGACATTACCACCTTGTTAGGTTGGTGGCAGGGTAGAGAATATGTCTTTGAATGCTTGAACTAGCTCTTCCTCTACTTCTTGTAAAGCCGAGGTAGCTGCTTGAGATGCTGGAGGTACCTGGGGCGCCTTTGGCCCTTCCTCCTGTTGGGACTTGCCCTTTTTCTTGCTTATTTTTCTGTTGCCAAATAAATTTTGTCTGCTTTGACTGTTTTCTCCATCCCATCTTGCATTATTTTAAACACTGGTGATGTGGCAGAAAGCATTACTGTTGTGGATCCAGGTCTTCCTAGTAGGATAATCA
>JADFUC010000535.1:0-31900 GCA_019722365.1 Lithospermum erythrorhizon
ATCAGTATGCTTCGTTTCAGTTACGTATTGCTGGATATCTGCCTTAGGTTTCTTGTATGGATTTCAGAATTTATCGGCTGGAGATAGTGATTGATTCGGTTAAAGAGAGTGGTTAGGACACATAGTGATTTGTCGGATGGGAGAGAATACATCTATGTAATAACTTTTTTGGCAAAAGTACTTGAAGGAAAGTTGAGGTTACTACACGACATTCTGTTTGGCGGCCCGATTAAGGTATTTTCTCTTATTATGTCTTTTTGTTTTTAGCTATGTTTTAGTATTTACTAGCAATGATTTGTTAATGCTTTGTGTAGGTCTTTGTGGATGAGATGTTCCACATTAAGATAAACCTTGTGCGGAAAAACAAGAGAGAATACTTCCAAGAAAATTAATGGAGATCGTATTTGAGAAACTGATATAAGTTGGCGCGCCTTATTCGAGGAGCTTGTGGCATCACGGAAGTTCTTTTGTTATATTGATTTTGATCCACCGCAATCATTACAAGATCCAATCTTCAAGAGGTTGTATGTTTGCCTCAAACCATTTGGTAGAAGGATTCCATGTTGGTTGTAGGAAGGTGATAGGACTAGATGGATAATAAATACGAGGTTTTACAAGTCCCATTCTTTGGCGGCGGTATGCTGGATCTGACCAATGGTTGGTGGCCAGCGGCATGTGGGGTGTTGTAGAGAGGCGTAGAAGCATGGCATTGGTTCTTGGAAGGCCGATGCGGGAACTTAAACATAAAGGATCAAGATGAGTTTTGTCTTCAATAATAGATAAACAAAGGTTAGTCCTATGACTTTGATTTTTACAAATTTGCATTATTTGAGAAGGATGAAGTAAATTTTACATTTTACCATTTGTAGGGGTTAGAGAAGGAGATTGGAGAGTTGTTTCACGATCTGTGGCGGGCTTGTCTTTCAACATATTCTTTGTAATTTCAGAAGAACATGGGGGACAAGCTAGAGATAGAATTTTTTGGGCAATAGCAAGATCAACCAACAAACAAGAATTGAAGAAGGTCATGAGTAACATGAAAGACACAAGTGACTCGGCTTATACACACAGGTAATTGTTTAAAACATGCGAGCCCAAAAAAGCTTGATTGGGTGAGGGCTTACTTTTCCTTAAATGTGTATAATGACGCTTTGTGTAACAACAATAGTGAGTCTTTTAATTCATTTATTTTAGAGGCAAGGGATAAGCCAATAATTACAATGTTGGAGATGATTAGGACTAAGCTTATGGAAAGAATAAGAGATAGGTACTTAGCGTGTCACAAAAGAAGGACGTATTGTTAAAATTAGAAGATTTTTGGGTAGCCAGGATGGCAAAAGTGTTGGCTTTGTAGCAACATGGAATGGTAAGTTTGGATTTGAGTGAAAAGCGTAGTGACAATCCCCGGTGTCGATGTTAGGGAAGAGTGTTGGGTTGTGGAGCATGGAAATTAAGTGGTATACCGTGTTCGCGTCCCGTTCCGTGTCTTCCTCTGATATCAAAATCGGTGATTGCAGTGTTAATGGGCGTTATAGGAAAACATTCCTTGTTTATTCGCATGTACTAAATCAATGAATGGCATGTGGGCTGCATGGGATAAATCTGATGGCGTGTCTCTGCTGACCTCCCACCAAATCAAACTGGTGGAAGACCAAAGCCGAAGAGGGATATTACAGAGGTTAAAAAGAAGGGGGAAAAAGGAGGCATTAACTAGGTGGGTGATTGGACAACGTAGTTGGTACAAGCAGTGGTAGCTGACATCGAGAATGCCGATCAAGCGAAAGGAGAGGACAAAGTTGATGTAAGTTTATACATTTTTCAGTTACATTTTGATTTAGAGTAAGTATATGTAGTATCTAACTAATTGTTGCATATATTTGTAAATTTGGAAAAAAGCAAATTAGAAACCGCTGAGGGTTGTTATAGATGAATGTAGTGTTGAAGCATAGCTGGAGAGGGGTAGCCGTGTGAGGAAGGAGCAATGGTGTTGGTAAGGCGGGGGAAAGAGCAAATGGACAGCGGAGAGAATGTTGCTTAAATTGACAGCTACCTGTGAAGAGCCATCGGCACTTTCACTTGAGAAGAACATTTGCACCACTTGAGAGGAAGGGCAGTGCTTCGCTGAGAGGAGGGGGTGCTGCGCTTGAGGGGCGTGGGAAGTAGTCTTCACCAAGAGGCATGGGCTGTTGCGGTGCTGCTTCGCGAAGACCCCGCTAACTTTACGACAAGGAAGAGAAGCGGCAATGCCAGCGAGGGGGCAAAGGAATCCGTCTGACCATTTCATATGAAGAAGATGTAGCCGTGAATCCGATGTTGAGATCATCGAGGTTGTCAGGAATCGGATGTGGATCCCTCGCCCCTTCGTGAACAAAGTAGCCAAGTGTAAGCTCACAAAGAATCGGCAAGAACAACATGTAACAAATGGAACCCCTAGGTGTCTATTATCTTTTCTATGTTTGACAATGAACAATGTTCTCTAATGCAATCTTTTGAGGCAAAAAGCAGCCTTGGTTGTCCATCTTTTGTAATGTGCTACTGATGTTATAACACTCTTTTGACTATAAATGAATATGATTTGCCATTGCCATTCAAATTGTTGTCATTCGAACAGCATTTACCATTCAAATTGTCATTCGAAGACAACCAAATTATCATTCGAAACAGCAAATTGTCATTCTTCGTTACATTAGATTTTTGCAACAGCGTTGTCATTGAACACATTCATTCTAACATCGTTTCTAGTATCATTTGAAGTACATCTAATAACAAAATCCCTATTACAAAACATAAAAATACAAATAAGACTTTCCACGCGTTTCTTGAAACACGCGGCGCATCATTTCTTTGTCAATTGCTTCAAATTCTTGTTCTCGCGCTAAACAATCTTTATCGGTCTTGCATTGCACCAATTACGCCTCGGCAAGAATCAGCTTCTCCTTCAAACTATTACTCCTTTGTTTGGTTGATGAATCGAATCATCGCTCCGTCCACGGCCTCACACTGGAGTTGAATTACGGAATATGTCACAAATTTAACATGTATTTGACATTCATAAACATAAAACTGCATACATATCGAATCCATAGGACGTACCCAAAATACCCCAGAGCCGGATTGTCGATGTTCTTGATCTCACCATGCACTTTTCTCACTTAATACTTGAAAATTGAACCCCTATTGAGCAATTGATCGGGTGAAGCTTGATTCCATTTCTTGTTTGAACCACTAATCGATTTGGGGAACTTTCTTTCTTTTTAATTTCGATTTTAGGAAACGATATATTATAATAACATTTTCCTTTTTTTTTCAATTGTTTTAATATATGAAAATTCTTAATTTGCAGCTTGGGTGAGCGTGCGAAGCGCGTGTGTTCACCTAATTGGTCACTTTCACGGAAAAGTTAGCAGTTCAAGTAAAAAAAACCAAACATATGAATGGCCAGTGGTGAATGGGACCATAAAATTCATGGGTGAGTGAGCGGGGAGCAGTAAACATGGTAGTAGTTCTGGTCATTTCCTAATAAAAAGTGTTACGCAAATTATTACGCATCTTGGCTTCCGTAATTTTTCAATTATTAAAAGTGTTACGTGCGGGGTGTTACACAAAAATTTATTTTCTACTAGTGGAGCTTAATGAAGGAGCATTGTGATGTTGATGGGAGCTAGTTCGTTTCACTTTTACGGGAATAGGATTAAATGTCAATTAAAACAAAAAGTTCATTTGTGTTTTAATGCGATTGTTAACTAAACTACGAGAATAAGTGATTCATTATTATAGTTACCCGTTATTTATTTCAAAGTGAATTGAAATTTATAATTTACATATATTATATCCTCGATAGTGAAAAGTTAAATCCCTAGGTTGTCATGTTTTCTAGAGAGCAACATGGTGTTGATTACGCTATTCGAGCCTAGAAACATAGGATAGCAAGGTCGCATTAGGATGCGATAGTTAGAGCGACAAGCGTCGCGTATGACTAACGTAGTGTTTTGATTAGTGATCGAGATTGATCGCGTTAGCCTCTGATCTTCAAATGCCGTGTTTGCGGTCTACATGTTGAGGCCAGGTATGGCTGACTTAATTCATAGAAGATATGTATATTTGTGTCACATGATATTTGTTTAGAATTTTAGGTTGGAAGCAATTCTTGAATTTCACAGATATAACTATACATGTTATATGAAATACATCTTGTGCCAAACCACAACGTCACACTTGGCGGGGATTATAGCGGCATATGTTGGGTCGCACTTTGATGAAAAATATAACGATAGATGTTGATATATTGGAAGAGTTTATAGTCCTTGATATCTGAGGAAGATCTCGAGGAGCCTCTCATGATTGAAGTCTTAAGCTGGTTTATGGGGACGCCATAAATACTTATTCGGTTCATACTCGAGTAAAGAAAGTCATGGGAGTTTCATGACACACTTCTTATGGATTTAGCCTACCGCTCAGAATCGCGTGATAAAGGAATTGTATAATGTCGTCGAGGGCAAGTGGGAGTGTTGAAATCGATGAAAAAGAATTGATTCCTTTTTATTATGCTTTCGTTGCGACAATTATTGTATCAATTCATTTACGGGTTGGTTAAATGTGATTATTGGAACTTAGTGTTCCTTAGTAATTGTATATTACTAGTTCGTGTTCATGATAATTTAAGGGGTTATGAAGCGATTCTTTAGTGCTTTTCATTAATCGTTATAATAGCAATTAGTCGATTATTATTATTATACAACTTATTACTCCCCGAGGCACAGAAGATTAGCGCATCTGATTGACGTTAGAATTTATATTTCATGTATGAAATTAAACTACATTTTCTAAATTGAGAGTTGATTGTAATCAACGAATATTCTCATTTGAGAATTTTACATTAATAATGTAAAATATAAATTGGATGAACCCGAATTAATTAATTAGTTAATTGAATTAATTCGATAGTTAGTTGAGCTTGTTAGTAACTTGTTAGTTACTATTAACAACTTGTTGAATGTTTGATTTTCTTGGTTTTAATTAAATTAAGCAGGTGACTCATTAACTATTCGGTTGAGCTTTAGGTTTAATAATAATAATAATAATAATATATTAGCTTTATATTCAAATGATTAGGCGGTAGATTTGATGATTGAAAATGACATTTGATACCTCGGCTGAATAGAGCCGTGAGCTCTCAAAAATGGAAAAAGGTATTTCATTTTCTTATCGTCGATTCAATTCAATATTGTTCGGCAGAAACACAAGTGTAGGTTCAACCTCTCTCTGGGTGTGCGGTAGGCCGAGGCTACGTTTGAGTAGCAATGATGGAATTCAAAGGAGGCTTCGTGAAAGATTTGTAGATAGAGTTCCGTGGCGTCAGTATAAGTACTACCGTATTCATATAAGTCATTATGAATTTTAGATTAATTATATCGTTTTGAGGATTCGGGATGCTTATGAATTTGGTGTTTATCGCAAATGAAATTATCTTAGATTCTAACATGAAAACATCAGAACTATGAAAATAGAAAAGTCTCCAATTGAAACAAATTGAATTCTCAAAAATTTCTCAAGACGATTTATCAAATAGATTCGTAAGCGTAACTTTTAATAGACCTCATATGTTCTCATTGATTCATGTATACTACCAATTATCGACAATTATCAAGTTCATGATATCAGTATATCTTGATAATAAGTTTCAACCAATTTCAATTACCAAATAATTCTGAATAATCGTTTGAATAACAAATTTGAATTGCTGTCAATTTTTCAATTCTAATAATTTTTCAATTAAAATTTAGTTACTAATAATTTTTTCAATTTCAAAAACCAAAAATCAAATAAAATCAATTTCATAATATGTTAGAAAAAGAATGTACAAAAATTTGTAGCATAAATCTAGTTTCTCATAAAAAAATTTGTACGATTTCTCTTTTTATAATTTTGAAATTCATTGAAAATATGAAAATTCCTCAAAAAAAATTGAAATTAACAATTTTTGAATTTACCTTTTTCCAGATTCATCAAATTTTGGCCAATATCCTTCAATTTTTGGTTTTGCATGCTAATTTATTCTTGATTATGGGCCGAAGTCGAGGGATCGCGATTATACAGAAATTTCACGGTAAAAGGTAGATGAGAGTGTGTGAAATGGTAAATGAATTAAGAAAGGTGAGTTGTGCCTTGATTCTACATTAGGTATTTTTTGTTTTATATTTTAGTGTGAGGTGTCTTCTTGGTGTGTTTGCCTGGTTGCTTAAATTTGTGTTACATGGGTCACTTGTATAATATTAGTAAGTAGATTTTAGTATTTGTCTGAGGAGTGGGTGTTGGTAAAAAAAACTAATACTTAGATTGATTTAATTGTCGTTTGATTTTTTTTAAATTGAACTTTGATGATCAATTATTAATTATTTATTATTCTAAAAAATATATATTTTATATAATTGGTTTCATCTTTAAAATAATTTCATAATATTGATTTTTTAATCTTTTAAATAATATAAATTAAAATTAGTTGAAAATTAAATATTATTTGTATCATACGTGAAAATGTAATTAAAATGAATTGGAGGGAGTGAGAAGAAAGCAGACAAACGTATGAAAGTGAGCAAAAGATTACCCAAAGTCCAAGTCGTAATCTATAGTGGATGAATGTTTGAGAGATAGAGAAGCTATAATTGGGTTTGCATAAAGTGAATGGAAAGTCTGGAAGGAGCAGCAGTGGAAATCTCGGAGCCCTTAATAGCAGAGGAATCGGTGGTGTATACGGCGTCGTTTACGGAAGGGGAAGATGATTTCATTAATTACCAAACTGCTCTTTGGATTTCATATTCACTTCTTCTCATTCTCGCTTGGGGTTTAGGTTTCCTTATGCTTCTCTATTTGCCTCTTCGCCGCTTCATTTTACGCAAAGATATCCGCTCTAGAACCCTCTATATCACTCCCCACTCCATTGTTTACAAAGTACCCTACTATTTCTCTTCGATTTTCTCATTTATCCAACTCACTTTATTTTACCATTTTCTATGTCAATCTTATCACCGTCTTATTTTAGAATGAAATTTGTAGATTGTTAACAATATCTCTATCAATAGTCTAGTCTAGTTTCATTTTCAATTAATAGAATTAACAAACTTGCTGGCTTAATTTATACACTTAAATTTTAAGTTAATCAGAATTATCATGTTAAAATGACTTATTAGACTAAATGCTCATCTTATCTAGTGTGAAGTTGTAGATAATGCTGGGTACAACCCAACCGCCTTACGAAGCCACTTTATAGGCGTTCGGGCATGTTATTGTTATTGTTTATCATGTTAATAGTGAATTAGACAATTACTCTCTTTTTTGATATTTTTTTTCTGTAAATATTACTCCAGCATATGTTAAAAATGTTTAGTTCCTTTATAATTCAAGACTAGACAAACTTTTCAAAATGGAAGGAGTAGTATTCGGAATATATTTGAACAGAGAAATTTACTAAAAATACACATGGTATATGAAATTGAAGGATTGTCATTTTGATTTTAGTAGATTACTACATGCAATATATATTTAAATGCAAAGGCGGTACGTTGGTAGTATATTGTTGCAATGTTTAAATGCATGCTAGTATGTGATTTAGTTTATAAATCGAGAGGCTTAATTTGATGCTAAGGGGACTCAAAACTCAATGAAGTTAGTATCAATACTCACTGTAGTGCCAGGGGAAGTTTCTTATTAGTGAGACTGCAATATTCTCGACAATTTTACTGATTTTATCTTGAAATTATGCATTTTTTCAGAAGGTGGTTGTTATTAAGTTGATTAAAAGCGTCTTATAAGATAAAAGTATCCAATTATGGACCACTCCCATCAGTTCTATATGTGAATGTTCACTTAATCTTAATGTAAACATGGTCTTTCACTTATATGTATTGCTGACGTGAATTAATTGTTCATGCATAGGTATTCTTTCTGGTTATGAACTACATTTACAATAGGGTTATGGATTACTTGTTCTGTTGTGTTTCAGGTGAGCAGACCTGTTGCACTTCCTTGTTTTGGGGTTCTGAAGAGAGACAAGCATGTCCTTTTGTCTTCTGTGGCTGATATTGTAATTGAACAAGGTATTTCAAGATATGTTTTAAGCTATCCTTTAACTCTGCTAGAAAGGTATTAAATTCAGCCATTTCAGTCTTCATAGTCTAATTTGATGTTGTTGCCAGGATATCTCCAGTCCCGATTTGGCTTGTATTCTATAAGGGTTGAGAATGCTGGTGTGAGAAGGCCTCCGAGTGATGATGTTCAAATTCAAGGAATTGTTAATCCTCATGCTTTCAGAAAGGTAAATGTCAGTTAAGACTTCTTAACATTGACAATAGCACTTGTTAAATCAATTCTGGAAATTTTTAATGTTTTTTGTATAATTATGGTTTTTTTTCCCAGGCTGTACTAATGAACTTATCAAATATGAGAAGTGAGGTATTAAATCTAGAGGCCTCTGTAACCGAGGATGTCCCAAGTGCTAGGATAGGTCACTCAACAGTTCCTTCGGTATGTAAAAAATTTTAAGGATAATCATTGATTTTTTACTACTACTATTATCAATGAAGCTGCTTCACCACCATTGAATTCTCACTTTTATTGTTGATGTGTAGATGTCCCCATCCAGATCTTTCAAATGTGCCCCCGCTTCTCAAATTGGGGAGCAAATGATTTTACAAAAGTTGGAGGAGGTTGGAAACTCAGTAATGGTTAGCTCAGCTTAACCGTTCTACTTCAAAAAACTCATGTCTCTTATGACTATGTCGTTATTGACTAATGTAAATTTTTTGTATGTTGTCCCAGAGATTACACATGATAGGAAGCGCGGCCCGACCCACGCAGGCAGAAGAAAACTTTAGAGGGAGATGAAGTTTGCTGCTCATTAATTGTAATAGTCCTCGCCATGAAGATTGTACAATTTTATTTCTTAAAAGCCTTAAAAAATAACATTTACTACTAGTTAAAGTTTGCCTATTTCAAAAAATGCATATAAAAATTGATCAAATGAGACAAATAATAGGAAATAAAAAAAAGAGTGAAAGTAGACAGTTTTTATATGATGGAGTAACTAATGAGTTTGCTCGTTGATTAGCTGGGGTTTAAATTGTTAACGATCAAGTAATGGTTATTCATGTGTATATCATAGGACTTTACCCTTCAGATGTTGATGTTGTATTGGTATGAATATCAAACATATTAATTCATATATAAACATCAAACCTCAATTCATATAAACATCAAACATATTAATTAAATATAAATATCAAACATTAATTTATATAAATAGTGAACTTATTCAACCTGAAATTAAAATAAAAAAATCAAATTACCCTATTTCAAACTTGAATATAGTATATCCCTAAATAAAAACAACAAATATAAATTACAAATATATGAACAAATATAAATTACATACGAAATTAAAATTATTTGAGTATTAATCACACCTCTTTAAAGTGACCTACAAAATAAAATAAAATTTAATGTTATTGAACAACAAAATTATAAAATGAAATTAATAACACAAAAAAGATGATTTTTATGTATTGGTGGGTTTAGGGAAAAAATGGTTGGAATGATGATAATGTGAGATATATAAGGAATGAGATGGAATCTGTCTCCGTCTAGATTTCCATTTTAAAGTTACTTTTTTGAATTTTCATCAATTTTGTAGGAGGGCGGAAAATCTGAAGTTGAAAACCCGTCTCGTCCAGGTCTCCCATTTTTTTATACACCGTCTTAATCTGTCTCCATTACGGAAAAGTGTTTAGGCATTTATTCTGATTCTAGTCTCATGTTCATCTACATCAAGGCTACATAGGTGAGCTGGGGAAAAAAAAGATACGGTTTTGCAAACGGAGATTCCACATGTCATAAACCACCAATGTGAAGAAGCGATAAATAAATGTCAGTTTTTTAACCTTGATACCAGAAGCATTAAATACAAAATACACCCCGTTACACTCGTTGTGCATTTCAATATGAAGTTTATTAAAAGTTGCAAATTACTATATGAAAAACCTATAACTTAAAATATTTGACTACTAATCGTCGTCAGTGCGTCTTCTCGTAAATCATCATGAGCGTTAGGGATAGTGCTTTTCGTAATCCGAACCATCTCCGTGATCGGATACTGTGTCGTTGTCATCTTGACAACAACAAAAGCGCCGGTTCAACGGCGGCGGCGTCATTGATTGAGCGGTAGGAGCGGGAGGAGGTTGTTCTTAGCAGAAGATATCTTGATTATCGAGGAGACATCCATTTTGCGTATGAGTCGATCGACTCGACTTACCGCGTTGATGTCATTTGCGGCAACGCATTGTCTATGATCTCATTGCGTGATACATACTTGAGAGATAGTATACTTTGTATTGCACGGGATCTTAGGATAAGCGAAGGGTCATCTTTCCCAAGAACCTCGCTTTGTGTTGATTTGAACGATTCCATTATTCGGATATCTTTTGCATCCACTTGTGTCGAACCAAAAGCGTTTGAAGACGGCGTGGCCGTAACTGAAGCGCGTGCGACAACTCCTAAATCTCCCTCACAAGGCATACGCCAGTAGTCAACATGATCATCGTCTTGGTAGCGTGAACCACTTAACCTGCTTCGCTATTGTAAGTGCTTTTTATTACCATCGCCACTGATGTCGAAATAGTACCCGTTGGCCATTAGTACCATACATACGCACCCCAGTTACAGTGCGGGGACCTAATGAAAGAGTTCTCGGGTATTAAGGTGTGTGTCATATTATTCGTACATACTTTTGAAACCATTCGTGAGAATTATTGAGTAGCGTCGCGATTTCTGCAATAGATGCATGTGTCGAGTTTAGCTAAACCAGTGATCGTAGCGGGGTTCTAAAACAAAGGTTTTACATTTAGTTAAGTATTATATCCACGTAAGATTTGATTCATTGAAATGCTAAATATACACTTGAAGAGTTTCATGTACTTAGGGCATATTACGAATATACACATGAAGCGGTGTTGTATAGTTCTTAATCCAATGTCATAGCCATTCCTGAAGCGATGCGTCACAGGTATGAAACAATGGAAGCAGGTTGGGTCGTCCGTCCGTCTGCGGTACCCTCATGAGTGATTCGATTTAAATTGGTTCGATCCGCTTCCTCGAAGTACATTGAGCAAAGTTTGAAACCTCTTTTGACCCGAATATGCCTCGCGTATTGATCCTTGATCGTGCCTTTGCACTTACCAATTTCTTGATCACCTAAATATGCACTGAAACATTTGTAGGTTAGTTAGATGAGTAAATATGAGATAGTATGAAAATACAATAAAGTTAAAAACTCACGACTCGAAAGATACCACGTCCGTCATCTTGTCGCCGGGACCTCCGTATAAAGCCGTATGCCAAATGTATGGGTAAGGTGTTCCGTTACATCAAAAAATGAAGGTGGGGAAGATCTTTCCATTTACAAATTATCTCGGCAATATTCATGAGGTACTCCTTGCGTTCCACATTTAGAGTTGTTCTTGTCGTCGTGAAAGAAATAATACCTTCGTGATTGTTTCCCGTATTGGATTGGGCGGGGAGATAGTCTTCTGAGGGAAATAACCATTGGACAATAATATACGCGTCGCGGCTTTTAGTCGGTGAGGTCATTTCTTAGCATCTTGCAATGTTTGAGCGTATCCATTCGGAGTAATGGTAAACGGGACAACCATTTCCTCGAATCTTCTACATTGCTGGGGTTAGTATAGTGCGGCTTTTGGTTTTATGTTTCCTCCCACGTATTTCCCGTATGCAACTCACGGTCTCGAGCAATGAATACCGATGTGACACCGGTAGTTCATTATCTTTCGTCTTTCCGGGGAACATCCATTCTGATTATGCAATAAATTTTCACCATTAACTACTCCGTGTGCATGAAATTCGATGTTGTGTCGAGTTTTGTGCGGCCAATAAATCAACTCCCAAAATATGCTTTTCTTACGCTGGATTGTGATGAGCATTATACCCCGGCGTCCCATGGTGAATATTGACCTCGCGAACACATTAGGATCGACCCACTTGGCGTACGCAAATATATCGGCTCCATTGAGTCGTTCATACAGTGCGTGGATAAGTGACCACTTCCTGCTGAAATCATTTTCTGGATGTCGCGTAAGAATGGGCCGGTGGCAATCGGAGGCCTTGACAATGTTTTCGGCCTTTCTCTTGGTCGAAATGCTCCGATTATTTTCCATCTGATGCAGGCGAGCTAACCTCCCGTGTGGCTCCCCAACCCGGATAGCAGTTCTATGGAAAATAAGCTGTCGTCCGCATCGATGCGTGAGGTCTCGATACCGTGCTCATGACTCCTTTATTTCGTATTCCAGGTGGGAGGAAACATCGATATCCACTCCCGTGATTTTTTGTACAGTATAATTAGCGATAAGAACATATGGTTCCGCCCCGTACCTGATCCCTGGTGGTAAATTATACCTGATTGCTCAGCTGGCCATGAAGAATATTGGCATGGCGCGAAGCGGACTAAAACCATCGGAAGGCAACGACCCGTCACGAACATTTCTCGGCTCTGTGAAAATCTTGGATTGTTGCATCGGAGTGTACAGCGGCGCCCGTCCACCGGGTGAGTCGTCCATCAGGGCTGTTTGTGTCGGCCGGTGCCATGTATCTGGTACATTTTCCTGCGACATATATAATGTCGTTGAAGGCGGACCTAGTGGTAAGTATACCGGCGCTTCGCAATCTGCTCGTTTATCCCGTCCTTACGGGCTCGTATCTACTTTCCCCCTTGGCGTGACCTGAGTCCAACATTTCGGTTTCTTTGTAAAGCAATATGCAATTATTGACATAAGCATGTATTTTTACATTTGGGTAAAACGAGAGGACTCGCGATCTTTTTGCGTAAAAATCATTTGGTATGTTCTCCCGTTATTCGGCGTCACAATGACGATTATGAAACCCGTTGAAACATTCTGCGACATTTGCGGTCGAGACTTGAATAACCGGTTGCGTAGTAAATGGACAATTTTGTAAATTCGATTTTTAACCATCCCATGCTTAATTTGGTTTCACGACCTTGACAAATAAGTAGTATGCTTTTGCTCGCGTTTTGGTTGTTCTCCCGACCCAGTGAAGCATCCCCCAAATTGACGATAAATCGCTTGTCGTAAAGGTTTCAAACCATGTGTGACCGTATGCATATCTTGATTATCAAAACTTGAGCACTTAACCCGATGCGTTACCATAACCGCCCATGCATAAGCAACATTCTCGATAGAATACATCGAGAACAAAATTCTCACCGCTGATAGACCCGTATGAATATCTACCAGCGAAACCATTACTAATCAAATGTAACTTTCGACTTCACTTTCTTCCGACACGTTTCTATTTTGACACCCCGACACGGACATACTTATCGGACAATATGTCGTTGGCCAAAGAATGATTTTTACTTGACATCCATAAATTCAATCACGCGCTCCATATATTTCATCGTCGAACCTTTATTACTCTGCAGATACTTGATTAATATCGTGAAGAAACGTCTTGAGCCATTACTGACTAAATGTATTGAAATTAAATTGGTTTACTAAATATTGAAACAATTAGTGGAATGACATGCATGGCAGTAACAACAGGATTTATAATTAGTGATTCATAGAATATCACTAACAATTGGGGATTATCTTCAATTTCAATTTGTGCATGCTAATGGTGTTTGATGGGGTGGTCTTTTTGGTGGAGGTGTGTTTTTTAGGGTTGTGGGTTGTTTTTTGCTTGGGTTGTTGTTTGTATAAGTGTTTCGATACATTTATGTTTTAAAGTTGTTAGAACAACACAGACTGATGCAGGCAAGGATGAAGTCGGGTATTTAAATAATGGTCAAATGGTATACTTATTTACAAAGGAGGCGAATTATTTAAAATAAATATTATGACCTACAAAGGAGCGGGATGAGCAGGGTTTTCATAATACAAATAGGCAGGATGGAGACGGGTTTTTTTGATAATACAAAGAGAGCGGGATGGAAACTGTTATTTAAAAATGGCTCAAATGGTATAATGTAAGGAGACGGGATAGGCGAGGCCGTCCCCAGCGTCAGATCTCTTAAAATGGAGGCGGTTCGGGCTTAATTTATTATGGAAGCGAGGAAGAGCGGGTAAATGGGACCGTCGTTAGTGGAGCGGGATGACAATTAAAGTGGAGAGCAGGAAGAGCAGGTCAGGTCTCCGTTTATTAAAATGTAATGATTTTACAATTTACGAGTCCACGATTGTTAATGGACATATTATATTTGAAAATAATATATTAGTGGAGATATGATAAATGTAAATAATCTTTAATTAGTGGATATGTATCGTTAATTTGTGATATGTTATCTTTTCAGGCATATTACATGTAAAGTATAGAGTTCTAATGCTCACCGTTTATGATAACGTGTGATGAGTGGTACCATTGGTATTGAACAAATATCTTATACGTACATATTACTTGCATGTAATATGTCATAGTATATGTGATTATGAATGTTGTATAACTAAATGTCTTGATATATAACTTGTTATTAGTTAGGATTGTTTAAAATATATAATATGCTTCATATCTGATAAATTAATGATTTTTGTTAAACAAATACAAGCAAACAGTTGAATGAGTTCTGATACCTTAGGAATGTGAAAGTGCTTTTTAGCCAGTCCAGATCTCAGAGACCGTCTGTAAGTCATTTTTCTTAATCCGAGTCTCGGCTCCAGATCTCCACTTTGGGATACTAAATACACCGTCTCGTTCGAGTCTCAGGCGGGAATTTTAATTATCCTTGGTCTCACTTACTTGACTCGTCCGAGTCTCAGGTCAGCTGCAGCTGAATAAATTAAAACGGATCCTGGTCTTGCTAACTTTTGCAAATAACTATTCAATCATAGCAAATGTAAACAACTGTTGATCATAACACAATCGATAACCAATAAGCAACATGTAAGCATAGCCAATAAACAAATAAACCTGACAAGTAATTCAATATAAAATGAAAAATAACTATTTCAATCATAACAAATGTATAACACACAATCAAATGTAGATTGCATGTTTACAATAGTTTCAATATACAATGAGTCAATCTAACCCATACATATCATGCTTGGTAATTTCATCTGAGGAAATTTGGGCATGTGGGAAATCGGGGGTGAGGCAGTGCAGATTCGAGCCAGGGGCTCACATTGGGCGTGGTGAGGTGGAGTGTCGTCCCACTAAAGTATGGGCCAATGATCGATCCTTGGTCGAGCTACCATGTGTAGATCTACTTAAATTTAACGTCGATCTTAGGGTCCTTTGAATTTGCCCTGCTAACCGTGACATGGGTAGATAGCTTTGGCCAAATCGACCTCCACATTTTCAACCTTGAGCAGCTCCTCCTTGTCGAACTGCATTTTCCAACTCTTTACATGAGAATTTCTGCTTCGGCTCCTGCTGCCGCCTCTTTCTTTCGTTTTACTCTGTGACCGTCGAGCTCCTCGAACCCAAACACAGCAGCAGCAGTGGTGGTGGGTGTATCACAGATCATCTACTAGCAGGCTTCGAGGCAGCAGGCTCGCGGCACGGCGCTGCCCGATCCACCTTGGGCCGGCGTCCGTGGAAGTCCCATGAAGTCGCCGCGATGGCAGCACGGATCTTTGTCTACTCCGTAAGCCACCATTAGGCTTTCTGCTTATTGTTTACGTATTTGAACACATTCATAACTCCCATTTGTAAACCAAACAATTCAAACACAATTCAAACAAACGAAATATAATAAGCCATAAACTATTCACAAATCACTAAAAACTAACAGTATAAGTAAATAGCAGTATGCACAAATCATAAACTATTCACAGCAAAGTATAAGCGAAAAGTATACACATTCACGACTATTCTAAATCATTAGCAACAACTATACACAATTCAATATATAATCGACAACAAGTATAAACTATACGTTCACAACATTACAAAGTATAACACATTCATATCTTATTCGCGAGGCGCTATTCCTGACTACTTACAAATGCCATGTCCCAGCCCGAATTAAGTAAACTTCGCCCGTCTCCTCGAGGGTATCCTTTATCCTTGCTTGTTAAGTAACACATTAGCAGGATACCCGGTGGTGAACCACTTTCTTCCGAGTCTTAACAAAGAAATACAAATAAGGAATACGATTATTAGAAATTCAACACAAATATTTGAATAAAATAAAACAAAAATTAAAAACAAATATTTATTTCTTACCTCCTCAACCAACCGGTCGACCAGTGACTTGCTCCCGAATGGATGCTGGGCCATCAACCCGCTTTGGGCCGCCCCGAGCTACGTCAGTCGACTTGCATGTCTCGCGATCGTCCGGCCTTGCTTTCGTCAGGGCGTCGATAGGCGGAATCTTGCTCAATCGGACCTTGAGTCGCGGGCGGCTTAATTTCTTTGCATGTCGACTCAGGCTCAATCCGGTACCCTCGAGAGTGTCTTCCTCTTAAGTAGATGATCAGTTTCTCAGCTCTTACAGCAGTCTACAAATATCAGTTGAGCACCTTTCATCGTCATTCTTTATCATTATATCTCTCTGAAAAAGTAAATAAAAACAAATCTAATTAGACTATAATTCGCTCCAAAATATTTTAAACAACCACAATTTTGCAAAGACTTACTTGGAGCGATCTCAGATGTCGTCTAATCGTCGATACATGCGAGGGCGGGCAGTCGACCCCCATCATCATGCAACGGAAGAAGCCATTTAACATCGAACGCCGCGCGGCCTAAAGTAAAAACAAAAGCGTCGAGAAGTTAAAAAGCGTAAATAAAAAAAAATAACTATTTCAATTAATTTAGACAATTGTAGGGACTTCACAATTTAGCCGCGGATCTCCCCAATTCGACTTTTTGCCCATGGGGACCGTACAAAGTGGGCAGTCGTCTCTTTCATATTGGCAGGCGTCTCGTGGCGTCTTGGTAGGGTTGTCGGTCAGATCCGTCGCCTCGTCCTCGTCCCCACGTGGCGTCCACAGCGAGACATGGCGAGAGTACCGTCTTGTAAAATCCTTGGTAGGAGTCCACAGGCAGTAGGAAAAGACCGCGTAGGGCGGCTCGAACCAGACGTCGTGATCTCAGACATTGCCCGTGTGTATCAAGCGATGTCGTCTTGGGGAGGCGACTCTGCTATCTGGCGAGGGGGCCAGTCGTCGGGCTCATTATCCCCGAATACAGAAGTCCTCGGCCTTTTTTGGAGTCGGTGCCCCCGTCGTTCTCTACTATCTTCTCCTTCCCCGCTATAATATTACCACCACATTGCTGTATGTACTGATCAAATTAGAAATATTAGAAATATTTAACTATTAAACCATTCACAGCCTTCTTGATTAAAGCCTATTCTGACTAACAATTGCCTGGTCGCAGTAACAACTATTCACAAGTAAACACAACTATTCACAACTAACAATTCACAGCTATTCATAAATAACAATTAACAACTATTCACAACTAACAACTAACAACTATTCACAATTTCACTAACTTCACATACGTTCAACTAACAGGTGACATACCATTAACCAATTTCACTAAATAATTTAAACCGTTCACTAATAATTTCATTAACTAATGTTTTAAACCATTAACAATTTAACTAATTTAACTAATTTAAACCATTAACAATTTGACTATACTATTCAACCGTTAACTAATTAGAATTTCGTAACAATTAAACTATACAAATTAACTAATTAACAATTTAACAATTAAAGCATACTATTCAACTAATTAACAATTAGCTATACTATTCAACCATTAATAATTTAACTATACTAATCAGCCATTAAATATTCAGCCAATTTCAATCTTATTCAACCAATTTCACTACGATGTAAATGGTTAAACTATACTATTAACAATTAACAATTACCAATTTCAATAGTGGCTTATCACCACTGATTACACTCTGGCCAAACTATTAAAATGACCATAAATAGTTAATTAACTTATCACTACCAATTTCAATAACTTACTATACAATTAAAGCTATACAATTTCATTAACACATCATTAACAATTTCATTAAAAATTTAATTAATAAATTAATTAACATTAAACTATACAAATTAACTTAAACTAATGAAATTAACAATTTCATTAACAATTAAACTATACAAATTAACAATTTCATTAACACATCATTAACAATTTCATTAATAATTTCATTAACAATTAAACTATACAAATTAACAAAGCTAATGAAATTAACTATTCCAACTAATCAAATAAACTATTTAACAAATTAATTAGCACAACTAATGTAATAATGTAGAAGATAAAACCTTTATAAATCCGATTGAAAGAACACAACTCGTCGTGCAGGCGTGGGCGAATGTCGTCGAGTCTTGAGGTGGGGCGGCGGATCGATTTGGGGGGTAGGGGTGGGGGTGGGATGGCGGGTGATTTCCTTGGCGGGGTAGGGGTGGGGTGGGGGTCGGGGGTGAGGCCGAGGCGGCCAGATTGTTGTTCTTTCCTTGGGCGGGGGTGGGGTGGGTTGGCCGTTAATTTGTAGCTTGTGGGGGGGGTGGGGGGGGTTGGTTCTTAATTAAATACTTGGCACAAAGGGAGACGGGGCAGGGGAGACGAGGGGTAATATATTTAAAAATCAGTCTCAATCCGTCAAGTAATTTGAAAGGTTATCCAAACGTGAGCGGGGAAGAGCAGGGGTATAATTTTATTTTATAATTATTAATTAATGGAGACGGGAAACTTAAATCGGGTATATTTTCATTTTGTAATTATTTTTGCTCAGTAAAGATATTAAAATAAGGCGGCGATAAGCGTATTTAAAATTCAATTATAACAAAGCGGCTGGAGAGCGGTATGGAGTCGAGGAAATATAGTATTTTATTAATTATTTTTTAAGTTACTTTGACCAGTATATTCCGTCTTTAAAACCGACTCAATATAAAGCGATTTATTTATTAATTTGAGTGGCTCCGTCTCAAATTTGGAGTTAGGATTTTTCCCCGTCTTTTATACAATATTCTAGTAGTGTTAACGGTCGTCTTAATTTAGGAAGCGGGGAAAATTTAAGCTTTATTTTTTCATACAACTCAATATGAAGAGTTTAGAGGCTTTTGTTGAAACCATAAACAATTTTTGGAAAGGATATGGACAAATGATAAACTATGATAAATCTACAACTACTTTGAACCCTTATATCCGTCGAATCATAAAACAAGATATTTGCTCTAAACTTAAAATAATAGTAACATCTTTGTTAAGTATCCAAGATCAACTAGATCTTAATACAAACAAAAAGCAAATTTTCTTTAATATAATTTATGAAGAAAAAGAATTTTATCATGAAAAACAAAATTTCTAAATTTTGCAAGGAAAGTAACTCTTGTTAAATTTTTTATGTATTGTATACTAGCATACACATTGAACATGTATAAGTTTTCCATTTATTATATTAATGAAATTGATAAGATTTTGACAAAATTTCTCTGGGAAAAAAGCAACAGAACAAAGTTATACTGGATTAATTGAGAATTCTTACAACATATTATTAAAATCACACAAATTGCGCTGAAATAAGAAACTATTACAAATTGAATCAATCACACAAATTACTCAAACAACAGACAATTACAACAATACATAAACCAAATTTTATCTACACAATATCCTTCAAACAATTTCATCCTTTTTCAGTA
Source organism: Lithospermum erythrorhizon (assembly GCA_019722365.1). Taxonomy (NCBI): domain Eukaryota; kingdom Viridiplantae; phylum Streptophyta; class Magnoliopsida; order Boraginales; family Boraginaceae; genus Lithospermum; species Lithospermum erythrorhizon. The sequence continues at coordinate 19,704 of JADFUC010000535.1, forward strand.
GGTGCTTAGAATAAAGAAGGATCCTCTTTTCCAGGATAAAATGGTCTCCCAATAGAGCGTTAGAATCACTCTAACCTTCACAACGAACTTAAGACAAGTTGTATTATCACTATCAAAACAATAGAGAAACTCGGACATAAAATACATTAGATATTTTCGAGCTTTTCCTTGTATGGAAAAAATCCAAAAAAGAAGTGTAAATATTGTGCATATTTTTGGAGGAGAGGACTTGTAAATTTTGGTTTTTTTACCTCTTAAGTCATGTGAAGGAGTATAGTATAGACTTCTTACCTCTCTCTCCCTAAGGCACTCTAATAAGTGCATCAATAAGTTATGGTTACCTTTTCCTCTTGGCCATTGGAGTTACATCTTTTGGTTTCTAGAGTTATACCCATTCAATAGCTTGTTTTAAACCGTCATCTCCAATCAATACTTTGACAGACCAATACCCCTCACATGAATCAATTTGTATTCGGGGTTTAACAATAGCTTAAGTCAGCCGTGCGATGTTAGAATCTTCTAAATCCTAGACACCCGGTGTCACCAAATTGATAGATGACTCAAATTTAAAAGATTGCGTGTCGCCCAAATAAGCCGATAAAATGAATAAATCCCCGAAAAGAGCAGTTTATAAGAAGGTAATCCATCGTGGTATTTTCTAATCACACAAAACAACCAGAATACAACAATCTTCCAAAGTACAAAATGTCAACAACATTTCATTGAATTATTCTCAAAATAACAACAATATAAAAATACAGAGCTACAATCAAAACAACAAACGTGAGGATCTACGACCGCTTTGTATCATTTTGAAACACTAGTCACGATCACGAAACGATTCAATATTTGAAGTACCACGCATCAACTGACACAAATAAAATACCGCCAGTGAATAGGGTGTAAGTACTTGAAACTCGGTGAATACTTATACCGAAGTGGAAATTAACTTAGCGCCCGTGCGTGGCGTAATATAATAATAGTTAAATTCGCAAAATAGATGAATGTCGCCCAGAATACTACATGACTCGAGCCACATTATAAAATAAAAATATCATTAGCGAGTTCATGATCATCTTTGCATCGTAAAAGTATACTAATACCGACATTCTTATGATGCAGTAAATTGATGGTAAAGTCGGCTAAGCGTCTGGCATTCTGAAAGGAATATTCGCTATGTCGTACCTCTCGAAAGCGATTCGCATGATACCGAATAAGTCTGACTCACCAGCAACACTGAGTACTACTTTCAGACCCACAACAAACAGCTCAATCGATTCATCATAAATCCGGTTCAACAAATAAAGCGGCACAACCCGACCTCGACCCGGGGAGAAGAGCTATGTCCGTCGACACAAGCTAATGACACGCTTTCATTAGCAGTGCAGGTCAAAATATCTCACACTTATCTTAGGACACAAGGCAATGCACGATGGTACAACTGACATACTTCAGCAGCAACCCTAAACAGCACAAGTAGCATGCTGACCAGCAAATAAAAGCTGCTTTAGTAATAAAAACGGCCCGAAATCAACTCGTCCTAATTAGAGCTGACACCGCCTCAAAAGCCTATAAATCAGGAAAAACACCACCTGTAGCCCAACTACTCAACCAACTAATCTTACTCAAACAATCAACACAAAATATATGAATAAGCTTATGTTACTTAATTATCACCAAATTCAATAGCGATTCATGAGGTAAAGCTAATACACACAGGTGAGATAATACTACGCCTTAGCTACTTGATAAACACCTCTCTGAGTAATTCAAATTGCCTTTTTGCGCTCCACGCTGACTCTAAACACAGAAAATTACAATTACTACTTACTACCATTTTAATTCCATTTTAGTGTTCACTTAAACAATTCTATTTTAGAGGCTTACCAACTATTCAATTTAAAGTTTTAATTTTACCAATTTGTCAACTTTAGATGGAAAGATTATAAGAGTGTAGCAGTAATAAAGCAATAATTTCAATGGCACTTCTATGTCGGCTCCCATGGCACATGTAGCTTTTCATGAGTGTCAATTCCAAAATCAATTTTTTGACTAATTTATCCATTTTTTAACAACTTTTATTCCAAAATCAAATACTAGAATTTACACAAACCCATTTCAACATACTCTCTTTGTAACGCAAAAATCAAAAACTTTACTCCAAAACAACTATATTAAGGTCCAATGATATACTTTTATAAATTTAAAGGTAATTTAAAATAGTCAACATAAAAGTCAAAGTTCATAACTTATAAGAATATAAAAAAAAAAATTTAAAAGGCATTAACTGCGGCCCAAAGTGTAGAGAATGGTAACTTTTAGACCTTGAGCAACAAAGCGAAGAGAAAAATGGAGAAATTTTTTTTTTTTTTTTTCTTTGGGGGTTGACCTAGAAGGGAGAGGGGAGGGAGTAGAGTTATTACTTTGTCTTTGGTTTCTAAAGAGATGAAATAGATAGATAAAATGATAATAAAAGAAGTGTTATGGTTGCAAAAGATTGTCTCACTTATTTAGCTTTATCTTGTGACTAAGCTTAAAAATCGACATTTAACAATTAAGTAGTAGCAAAGTGTGTCCAACTTATGCTAATTAATTTAATAGCAATATTTTAATTTATTAATAGTTAAAAGCGATCAGTTATTTCACGTAAATGTCATGATAATGTGACATATTACAAACATTACTACCGGGCGTCACGCATGAAATCGAAAGCGTCACAACGATTTCTCCCAGCCCTGGTCGCTATAATAACGCCACAAAAGTAATACAATGATGAGCCAAATACACTTATTAATGTAATAATACACCTAATATTAGTCTAACTAATTTTTTAGGAAACGTGGCACTAATGTCATAGCCACAGCCACATTTTAATCACAAAATTACTCTAACATACTTGGTATTACCAGAATTAAGAATTAAATAACTGGGCAGAGACGATGTATTCTCAGTTTAGTTCTCGACACTAAAATGTCACATAAATAATATTTAAATAATTAAACAATTAGAAATAATATAATTAAATTAATCAAAATAGATGCAAAAACGCGACACAATGAAAAAGATGTTCGACACGAAAAGGTCACACAACTAATTTAAATAAATAAGAAATTTAAATTTTTATAACTAAATTACCAATAAATGAACCTGAAATACCACACTCTGAATTTTCTATTCACCATCAAAATGCCACATCTGAAAGTTTCCTCATGCAGTGTATGTAACACAATGTACGTTATTTAAAAAAAATTATGGTAGGCGCACGTTTTATATTAACCAAAATTATAAATATGGTAAATACTTAACGACATCGTTATTTAAAAAAAAATTGTGGCAGGCACATTCTATATTAATCAAAATTGGATATGGACAATTTTTTGGATACAAATCTTTATAATAATTCTTAAACATTAATCCAAAGAGCATATGAATGCTTTTTTTGATATAAATCTTTATAATAAATATTAAACATAAATAATGAATTCAAATTTCACATGAATTTTTTATATATAAATCTTTCTAATAAATATTAGGAACCAATACACAAATTTCTTGTTAATATAAGCGTAACGACCGCCCAATTCGGCCTTGCGGAGTTAAGGTCATCAACTTGACACATGCAATGAGTCACCGATCGATGAATAACGACATAAAAAAGACTTCATTTGACATTAATAATAATAAAATACACTTTTGTCCATAAAGTAGTGAACTAACAACATATACAATAAAACAACGAAGCGACATAATACAAATTCACCTTAATTATACAACTCAAAAGATACACAAGAATCAAAAATACAACATAGGAAAGATATGACAACTTGAGACCCTCAATGAAATACAATACCCCAAGTCTAACAATATACAAATTGACAACAAAAGAAATGACCGATGAGGATTTCCTATGCCACTTCCACCGCCTCATCACGATCTTGATCTGCAGCCTATCAATGCAGCTTCTCAACAACCTCAGCGATCAACCTCTTAGAACCTAGGCATAAAACGCCCGCCCATAGAGAATAGGGAGTCAGCTATTAAGCTGAGTGAATACAAATACCACAGACTTGATCCCCACATATACATATTCATACTTATATAAATAACATATGCTTATACATCAACCAGGCCACACAATGAATAACAGTCCACAACTCACATAGAATCCTCTTATACGATGTTACATAATACTATACACATGAGCTTATAATCATAATTAACGCATATTCATTCAAGAGCAGTTTGACACACAAAGGCATCAAATAAGGGTCACCTCCGATAATACACACATAGGAATCCGCCTCAAATAATAATACACACATGAGATCCACCTCCAAATAATACACATGAGGAATCCCACCTCAAATAATACACATATAGGGAATCCACCTCCACATGTCGAGATGAGGCCTCCCTCCATCCTCCCGACCGAGGCTACACCCCTCAATGTGCATATCACACCAAACCTCCCGAATCCACGGGGCTACCCACACAATATGCACACCACACCAAACCTCCCGGTCGGGGTCACCACCGCTCCACAAGTAACACACAAAGCAATCAAACACATGTACTGCTGACCACACCACGACACAGGTCACACAACATTTCATAACACATGAAGCATATCCAAAACTATCCCATGATATAAATCATAATCAATAATATTTCATTATATGAATTATAGTCTCAATTATTTGATAATATAACTCAAAATCTCCATTTATTTCATCATATGAATCATAATCAAAATGTACACATAATATTAGTCATAGTCACTCAATACACATATCGGGACAATCTCAAGATATCACATGTAATATACAACATAATATACATAAAAAGTTCCCATCGTGAGATTTGTACTCACCTCGAGCCCAAAGCAGTAATTATGACTCTGGGCGGTCTGGAGTGCTAGATCCGTTCAACTCCTATTCAAGGAAATTATACATTATAACACATTTTGTAGAATAACCTCTTTTAGCATCTGTAATATTAACCCGAGTGTTATACCACGTCTCACGATTCAAATTTACAACCCTTAGCAATCATCTTATGCCCAAGATTGGTATACACTTTTAATATTCCAACATAACTACATTTTAATCGCCAACTTCGTAAAATCTCAATATTCGGTCATCGCCTTATTACCTTAACAATAACACTTTAAGCACATTCTAATCAATCCAACAATCAATTGAGAACTAATTAATCCATTAAATACAACCTCCAATTCAAACGCTAAATGCTATACGAACTTTCCCCAAACTTTCTCAACCAATCTCTCGCATCCATATCAAACCAATAATTCTATAACCAAAACAACATATTAAAGTTCTACAACCTCATATTACAATTTAAAAGTTAATTTAAAGAAGAAAGTCAATAAGAGTCAACCCTCAACTTACACCACTTTCTAACCCAATAATCACTCAAAATCTCGCTAATCCCACATGCGATACTCAGAGATAACATTTCTATGCCATAATAAATTCAAGATCTAAAAGTCAACAAAATCCATAAAAGTCAACTCTTCAAAACTCAAACAATATCTCAAAAGATTTGATCTTTGTTACCTAGATATGATGAGGATGATGAGGAGAAGCAAATCCACCACTTTTGATCTTGAGTTTGTATCGATGAGAAAATGGAAGAAAATTTTTGAGGGGGGAGTGTTAAATTACCGACCAAAGGGGGAAGAAGAAGGTTTTGGATGAGGATGGAGACCAGTGGTGGTAGGTGGGATATTTAGAGGGAAGAAATTTAAGTTCGTTTGGTTTTAGGTTAATTTTACACCTTCCGCGCCAAATCTCCAGCGAAACCGATTTTCATTGTGTTCCCGAGGCATATATTACTACTCATCTCATACTCATTCGATATATCGATATTATTCCAAAATTATTTATACTATCTCCGGGTCCCACCACAAACGAAATATACCACCAACCGACCGGTTGTTGAATTCTCCACTACTCAACCAGTACGGAATTTCTGCGAAATCTCAGCGAGCATAATACTATCAACGCAATAATTGTAAGGAGGACATTTCAATAACAAAAAAACTTAATAAATATATACATCATTATGAAAAATAAAAGAATAAATAATTTAAATTGAAATTAAAAACACACATACCTTTTTTCTTTATAATTTGATATTTTCTACACAATAAAAATAAAATAGAAATTAGTGTCATAATAATAATAAAAATAAAAAAATTTAATGTGGATAAAAAATAATATAATGAACAATTTAAGTTTAAATTCATAAAACAAACATATCTCTTTCAAATGATAATTTGATGTTGCTACATAACAAAAATAAAATACAAGCAAATTGAATGCGTATATATATATATATATCATTATAATATATACAATAATAAGGCAAATCACTTTAAAGTGAGATTCAAGAAAATAATAATTAAGCTTACCCATAAAATTATGATTTTACATTTCTACATAACAAAAAGAGTACACAAGTTAATATATATCACCACATTAAAATAAAAAATATTAATTAAAAAATAATAAGTAAAAAGAAATTAGTATACTAAATTACCTCAAGAAAGAAAGAGTAGAAAGACACATGTTTTGTGTGAGTGTTATATTTGTAGGAAAGGGTGGATATTAGTTTTCCTGCCTAAGAAGAAACATCACATAATCGACACAATAGACATATAAAATAAAAAAGCGTCACAATTACGAGACATATGAAATCCCCTCCTCCTATTGCCAATACATTTTCCTCCATCGGAAGATATTTCTAAATTAAAAAAATGTGGAGAAATGAATTAAAAAATATTATAAAAATGCTAATATTCCTAAAATGTCACATAAACATTTTATCTACCTGAATTGTTTTTATAAAAGATGTTTGAATGTCCTGCAATCACTTCCTGTAAGACAATAATTATAAATAATATGTTTAAGTGAAAACAACACATCTTAAAATTGTTCAAAACGAAACAACCCAATTTAAAACTAATACAATGTCTTTGAAAACTGTAAGCGTGTAATCTGCTATATACTAGAAGTATTAGATCTGTTGGAACACACTGTTATACTAGATGTTATAATAATTGGTATAACACTTTGACATAAATAAAATTGAACTGAAACCAAGTATTAACACACGACGTTTGTAGCATTTGGATTAACACGATAAGGTTGACAGAAAGTAAACAGTATTGAAAGTAAAAACACCACAAGATGGTAACCCAGTTCAGTGCAACTTGCACCTAATCTGGGGGCAGTAACCCAGTGAAAGATTTTACTATAATGATGAGATATTTCAAATAAGGACTTATGTGAATGCTCCCTATTCTACTCTATCCTGGTGAATAAGTTTAGGCTTCCCCTAGCTCCAAGACACCTCTCCTCCATATCACAATACTCTCCGGGTATTTGACTTCTACAATGAAAAATAAAAACTATGAGAACTGTTGTAACGGAGTGTTAACAATAGTCATACAAACTTTATAGATTGGCTCCGTAGATTCAGCCTACAAACAAAATAAAAAATCATTTCAAATCTTTTACCTCACAAAACAATGTTGAACAAAATAATATATCTGTGTTGCACGGCTAGGTGTGCAATGAGGCATATTTATAGTGTAGGCAGATCAATCATATATGGAAAGATCTTCCATAAACTATTCTTTCCATAAACAATCAAATCTCAATCTTCATGCTTGGGGAATACTCCAAGTCATTATCATATATTATAGGACGAAAATATCTCTTCCAAATATTACCAAGTTTAGCATAATCCCGAAAATATCTACACAGGTTCTGACAGTAGCAAACTGTTGTACCAATTGTCTTCGACATCTGCTCCAACACTTCTTCACTGGTACTCACAGTTTTGCCTCTCAACAAAATTGTCAACCAACAAAATACTAAGAAACTCCCCCTTTGGCTAATATTTTTTGTAGGCAAACACATACTCCCTCTTGATCATATCTCTCCCCCTTTTTGCCTCAAAAAGTCAACCCACCTTACACAAAGGATGATTTTTTCAATTTATTACCATCACTAAAGTCCTTAACGGTAGTAGAACCTTCAACCTAACCATTGGCTTCACTGGTGGACACAATTTGATTAAGATCTGGGATAGAGATAGTATTGGCTTCTGCTTTCTTTTCATCTCTTCAAAGATCCCTCTTGATCCTCCACGCTTTACGCTTATCAACACAAGAATTACCTCGATAATCGTTCTTGATTTTTCATTCCTTGTGTTGAGCTACACCAAAATTATCCCTTTTGACCTTTCATTCCTTATGATGTACAATATAAGAATTTGGAATATGGGAAATCTAACCATGTTTTTTCCATAGCGTTTGAAACAATATGGTCTTATGTGACCTTTCTTTCAACAATAATGATAAACCCATTTCTTCTTCTTTTTGTTCTTGGGTAATGCTTTAGCATAGGAACTACCAGTTGTTAGAGCAGTTGTTGGAAACATTTGGTATAACAGTTGGGATTCTATAACTTTTTCATCTAGAACAAACTTAGATTCTTAAGCACATTCTCGAGCAACATATCCTACACCAGTATGGTGATCTGGAGATTGACCATGTTATACCAAATGTTAGTATAACAGCTGTTCCAGAATTGAGCATACAGACAGATTTTCTCATGGATTCTAGTTCAGTGGATAATCTCTCAACATTCTCCTTTAATTCAGAGTTGACATTTAACATCTTATTGTTTTCATCAAGAAGGCGTTTATTTTCCTTCCCTTGTTTCGTGTACAAGTCTGTCAACTTGTTACAATGGGCGAGCAACTTTTCGTACATCACCACAAGTTCTTCATAAGACATCTCTTCGTCATCACTCCCTGGCTTTTCTTCAATCATATGGTGATTTTTGTGACTTTGGCTTTAAAACAAATCTTCCCAACACCATCCTTTAGTTTCTTGTTCTTTTTACGGTTTAGGCGGTATTACACTTTGTTTTGTGAAAAACTTGGACATTGAATCTGAATATGACCATAACCTTCTCATTCTTGACATTGAATCTACGTAACTGGCGATCTAGTCCTTTTTTTAACATTTATGTCTTGCTACCAACGAGTTGGACAAGCATCGCGACAAGCTGATTTGACGGTATTGCCGGATCTTTCTCTTTGAAACTTTGATCATCAAGAGACATTTCAAATATGATAAGAAAACCAATTACCTCATCCTTTCGTGATAGAATGTCATTTTGCCTCTTCTATGATAACCACTTTGGAGTTGAATCTCTTGGGAAGAAATGCGAGTAACTTTTTTGACAATCGTTTCTTCGACATCTTTTCTCCAAAGATCATAGAATTCATTGGACATATCCTTAATCCTGATAATAAATTCAATGATGATCTCATCTTCTTTCATTCTCAGATTCTCAAATTTGGTGGTGAGAAGTTGGAGGCGACACATACGAACCTTATGAGTTCCTTCAAATACACATACGAGAGTTTTCCAAGCCGTTAGTGCGGCACATGTTCGGACAAATATATCAATATATTTATGTTCACACAACCACGTATTGCATCAAGAGCCTTCAAATTTTTCATTGAGGTTTCACGCGTTCATTTCTTGTCCATTCCTATCTCGGGTTTCTCAACCAAGGTTCCATCCGGATAAAGTCCATTGTGGAGGAGATAAAATAGATTTTCATGTTTTTGATATTCATGGATCTCAAGTAACCCGAAGCATCACCGCTATTCCAATAGCATAATTTGAACCATCAAAATAGGTGGGTGATTTATTGAACTTTCTTTCATGGTATACACAGTTACACACGGATCTCGCTCGGTAACGTTTGGATGTCTCTTTGATTCACTTGTTGGTGTTTACCTATGAATAGATGCGCTAAAGCATGTTGTTAGACCAAACGGTTATAACACTTGCACCCCACTAACACGATAAAAGGCGTGAGAAAATAAATAGTACAAGTAAAAGACACAAAATTATTTGTCTAATAGTTCGGTGCAACGTCGCCTACTTCTAAGGAGGGGTTCCACCCTCTATGAAGAAATCCACTATAGTAGATGTTACAAATAAGGATTTTGCCGGGCTCCCCACTGAATGTCTCTATCCTACTACTATATGTGAACTTCTCACGAGGCTCCTCAGATATGAGATCCTCACCTTCACTTAATATAAGACCCACTTGGTTGATTTATAAATCTATTACAACTATTTTATTTGTGAAATCATATTCATGCTACAAACTATACAAGAAACATCACTAATATTTTCCGTATGACACTCAGGATATAGTTTGACACATTTAGAGAAACTATAAAATACAAATAATAGCCCACCTTCTCGCCTCTACGGGCGATGCTTTCACCAGACACATATCTTGAATAGATGACAGGTATCTTCTTATATAGATAGTTGGGAGCTTCGTTCTTCAAGACAAATCTTTAATTGGAATATATAAGGAAAGATCTTCAATCATAAGTTGGAAAATCTTCCCACGTCCTTTTAGTTAGCACACCAAATCAAATCTCCATGATTTGGAATCAATCTGGTGATTACGTAATATTGGGGTCGAAATATCACATCTAAATCTTGTCCACAATCTAGATATTTCATCTACGATATACCCCATGATTGCCCGATTGGTCCAATCTAACTATTGTAACATCTTGTATGACACTGTCCGCAGTTTTGCCAAACTTCAAAATAACTTGACCAATTAAACATGAACAAACTCCCTCTTTGACTAATATTTTTGAAGGCAAAATACCGATCCAAAAATATCCCCTCTAGATTTGTCTTTGTTCATTGTTTTCTTCTCCCCCTTTTGCCTCAAAAAGAGACCACATAGAGTCATCCATATCAAGCACAAAACTACAAAGCACGGTCAATGAAGTCCTTCCCGATTTTGAATTCGAACAAGAGAGGGAGTGGGGATAGAGGTTTTATTTCATCTTTTCTCTAAAAAATGAATAATCAATAACAATTTTCTTCTCCAAAAAGTGGCCTATTTATAGGCATCAAATGTCCTACTTTTTAGGCTTTGATGGAGAGTTTAAGCAAAACTCTTCCACCTCCTTAAGTGATCATAGTCGACTAGAATAGAAGTGGGAAGGTTCTAAAATTTTCTCACTTCTTATCCCTAAAATAAAGGCACATAAAAAGCTAAGTAGAATATTCAAATAATGATTCTACAAAGAAAATTCGGAGCTTCCTCTTCCTATAGTAGTCGAACATGTCCCCTATCCCGGGACTCGATTTTTCGTCCCGAATATTTCCTTCAGATTTCACTTTAAACCCGGGAAGTTATAATCGTATTATAGTTTGATCATGTTGTCGTGTGTGACCTCTTAGGCTCGATTGACAAGAGTAATATATTAATTTATGTTAACCAGAACATTATATTAATATATAGATTATAAACGGACCCAGTAAAGCCATCATAACCCCCTAATGTCAATGCGAGTAATCCTAATATGTCAGTGTCGAACAATCGAACATATATCTTAACTTATACTATTTGAATATAATTAAATGTAAGTAAATCGGTTGTACAATCAAATTGTTCAACGGACATATTTATGAGATCTAATATCTCATATTTCCAACACTCCCACTTGCCCTTGGACGATTACTTGTAACCGATTACTAATTAACCGATTATCTTAAACGATCCCTTGCACTCGATTTCTAGTAACAGTCAAGTTATGGTAACATTTTACCAAACTCATCTGTTCTTTTCTTGGGTGTATGAATTAATGTGATTCCAGTACTATACTGGAGATGCGCATCATAATCACCATTAATTCTCCAAGAGGCCAGAAATCTAACCGTTATATCCGGTTGTACAATCCCATCTTGTGTACAAGATTTCACAACTACACTTGTAGTATACAGAACTCAAGTCTTTTATAATCCTCCTGTTATGAAAGACATTTGGAATAGGGTACATTACTCATGTAAAGTGAAACCAGGTCACGCAGGTCTAAGAATCGCCATTTAACATAAGTTGTGTGAGAAACACCTTAGGACACAGATATAAAATCTTCTAAGTTTCTCACGGCGGTCAATGTCCAGTCACCAGTTGAATACTATTTCGACATGCATACCCATGTGATTGATTAAATTTGATAATCATACTCCCTTCTGATCCAAGAAACATGATCAGACAACCAAACACATACTAACCAATTATGTGCCCAGTCTGACAATACGTAACTAG
>JADFUC010001426.1:0-47531 GCA_019722365.1 Lithospermum erythrorhizon
CTCGGTAATGCTTACCGTTCAGTTACGTATTGCTGACTTAGGAGCGTAAAGGATGAGATGGAAATGCGTTACCCGCAACTTTTCGAGTAGATGTGAGTTAGTATTGCTTTTATTTTGTATGGTATTTGATTTTGTGTTATTATATATGTTGGTTGTTGGGGTTGTTAAATTTCGAGGTCAAAATTTTTTTTAGGAGGGTAGATTGTAATAACATTTCGGTTAATTCGATAATAATATTAATTCGTAAAATTTATTTGAGCGAATTATAATTTAGTAGTAATAGCCGGGGACAATTCGGGATTAAGTTAGATCGTTCGGTCGTTCGATAACTTTCGATTAAACTGATTTAACAAACTCCTGTGCGATTTTCTTAAGACTTAAGTGTTAAGTCTACTCATCCTTCATCCTTATCTTCATAACACCAAAACACAAATATCTTCATCTTTTTGGAGGGCTTGGCCGAGATCCCCTTGAAGCACAAACAAGAAAAATTTTCTTCCATTTCTTCACTTTGTTGCATATAAACATCCTCAAGTTGATTGCTAAGGTTTTCTAACATATTTTCCTACAAATTTGAGGTATGAAAATAGAGTTTTAGTTAATTTTAAGGGTTGACTTTTGACATAACTCAATTTTATATTTGTTTCTAAGTTTGTTATGGGTTCTATGATGTATATAAGTGATGAATTCATGATTTAGAGGTTGTTTGAGGATGTTATGGTTGGGTTGAGCTTTAAGGTTTTTCGGTTGACTTTTTGGTTGATATTTTTTTTTGACTTTAAATGTGTAGGGAGTTTAATTGAGACATTATTGTAGTTGTTGTGATGTTAAAATGGTGATTTAAAATTGATTAAAGGGGTTAGGTTGAAAAATGCGGTTGTAAAGTTGAGTTATAATTGATATTTTGGAGTATAGGTTGTTAATTATGGACTTGAGGGTTAATTAGAATGACTTATAAGTTGATATGGAATGTTAAAGTGATAAGGTGGAATTCTAAGCGAATCGATTGGGTTGTGTCCGACGGGATTATTAATTCGTTGTTTATCCGTCATTATAGACCGTTTAGAAATACGTTCCCTTCAGAGTTGGTTGTATATCTTCTAGAGCATGAAGTATAGTAGTAGGTCTTGATTATACTTTACGGGTGTTTTGTTAGCGTTGATCGTGGAAAGAGCCGATTCTAGTGATTGTGTTCGCGAAGGTTTTTAGTGGTAGCTAGCGAGAGGTAGTACTTATACACGCGGGTGTTACACTGTGTACTTACTTTAAATTGCGTGGACATGTCAGCTGTGGTATGATTATGTGAGAATGGGTATACATGTAATGATTATGCGATTATGTGTGATTTATTTGTGTGAGCCATGATATGATTATGTGATTATATCTTTGCGGCGTTAGTAACTTGAAGGTAAGTAGCAAACTGAACTCCCAACTTATATTCGATTTACATGGCCTTGTAAAGCCTTTTGTATTTAATGGCCTTGTCGGCATTTTTGTAGTAGTCTGTGGCCTTGTCGGCGTTCGCAGATTGATTTCTGAATGTAGGATGTTTTTAATTTGTGTGCTTTTAATATTGTTTGGGAGTAGAGTAGTTGAAGTTTGGAGTTACATGCATGACTTTGGGTGACTTGAGTATGAGTTGACCTATAGTTGGGATGATTAGGGGTTAGGTGACTCTCCTTCCTTGCAGGATATGTGACGCTATTGGCCTTATACTTAGTGTATAAGTGCGGTGTGCCTTATACTTAGTGTATAAGTGCGGTTTGCCTTATACTTAGTGTATAAGTGCGGTTTGCCTTATACTTAGTGTATAAGTGCGGTGTGCCTTATACTTTGTGTATAAGTGCGGTTGGTGCTATCTTCGGGGTATAAGTGCGGTGTGATTGCTCGATTGGTCCATTCCTGGGGCAGAGCCCAGTTGAGTATATGCACATTAGAGGTTGGTATAATTAGGTAGGAATATGAGAGATAGAAGGTTTGATGACTAGAGTTATAGTGGTGGTTGAGTTTCTTGAGTTACTACGGGTGATTGTGTGATTTCTTTGAAGCATTATATCTTCGTATGTTATATGAGACTTTCTTTGGAATTATGTTGTATGACCTTTGGATTTACTATGTCTTAACTGCAAAGAAAAATTATAACCATAACTTCATAATATAACTTAATATTCAAAATAAATATAAAATTTCTTTAATTAATAATTTTAAAATCTAATATATTTTCAATAAGTATTAAAATAAGTTTATTGATTTTGAAGTAACCTAATTATATATAAATTATAAGTAAACAAAATGTAAATTCAATTCAATAGAATTTGAGGTGTAATTAGCGTCTTGAGAACATCACATCTAAAACTACAATGATCTTTTTTTGTCAGCTAGATCATACAACTTATAACCAAACTTCTCATCTCCAAAACTCAGGAACACACACTTCTTAGACTTGAAATCAAGCTTTGTTCTCTCATCTTTAGGAACATGTGCATATGCTATGCAGCCAAATGTTCTTAAGTGTTTATAGGATACATCCTTTCCAGACCATGTCTTCTCAGGTGTGCTTCCATTTAGTGTTGTACTAGGTGACAAGTTTATAATCTGAACTGCTGCTACTAATGCTTCACCCCAGAAGTGTCTTGGAAGACTAGCATGTGATAACATACATCTAATCTTCTCTACAATTGTCCTATTCATTCTCTCAGCCACACCATTGTCTTTGAGGTGTTTTAAAGAGACAGATTGCACATGTCTAATTCCTTTAGACTTACGGTATCTATCAAATTCTCCAATGTACTACTTGCCATTATGCGTCTAATGCATTTTAAGTACTTTGCAGTTTCTCTTTCCAACTAATTGATGAAGGTACTTAAAGTTTACGTCACTTGATCTTTTGTTTTTAATGCAAGTCCAAACCTTCCTAAGTGATCATCAATATAAGTGACAAAATAAAGAGTTACCTCCATTGTCTTCACTTTCGTAGGCCCTAGTAGTCCAAATCTATGTTGATGATATTATTTTCGATTCTACTAATGATTTGTTGTGTGAGGAATTTTCAAAAATGATGACTGATGAGTTCGAGATGAGCATGATGGGCGAGCTAAACTTCTTCCTCGGACTCCAAGCCAAGCAAATGAATGATGGGATCTTCATCTCCCAGAGTAAATTCACAAAGGAACTTATCAAAAAGGACATGGCGGATGCAAAGTGATAAAACCACACCGATGTAGCGACTAAGCTAGACAAGGACGAGCAAGGTAAGAGCGTCAATGAGACAATGTATCGAGAATTGTCATTCATTGGCCTTAACTGTCTTTCTGCATCTGCGACACGATATTATGTTTGTTGTTTGTTTGTGTGCTCGTTTTCAATCATGTCCTAAGGAATCCCACTTAAAAGTTGTTAAACGATTCTTAAATATGTTAACAGAACCGTAGATTTTGGCCTTTGGTACCCTAGGGATAAGAATTTTGATCTTATAGGATACTCAGATGCAGATTTTGCGGGATGCACCTTAGATAGAAAGAGCACTAGTGGAACTTGTCACTTTCTAGGACATTGCCTAACCTCTTGGTCTAGTAAGAAGCAGAATAGTGTAGCCTTATCCACCGCCGAAGCCGAATATGTTGCCGTAGGTAATTGTGTTGCACAAATTTTGTGGATGAAATAGACCTTAGAAGACTTTGGACTTAAGTTTGATCATATTCGGTTCTTTGCGACAACACTAGTGCCATTAACATTGCTAAGAATCTTGTTCAACACTCACGGACCAAACCACATGAGGCCATGTGTTTATTCGTGAACATGTTCAAGGTAATATTAATCTAGAATTTGTACAAATGACCAACTAGCGGACATTTTCACTAAGCCTTTACTTGAGGATCAATATAATAAAATTCGGCGTGAACTTGGTATACTTGATCTTGCTAGTGTTTAAGCTTTCTCGTATGTTTCATTTATTGTTTCTCTCTTGCATGCTATGTGTTTATTCTTTATATATATGTTTTTGGGTCCTCTTAGAACTTTTGGGACATAAAAATGATGGGTAAAAGGTCCTCGTATTACAAGGAAGTGTTAAGGAGTTGTCGGTGTTTGAAATTGTGACATGGTTGATGAATAAGTCACTTTCCAAGGCTTTCGGGACGGTGGAGATGTTGGGACTTAGGCGAAGTCGAAAAATGTGGAGTTTGATTGTGTTTTTATGGCCGTTTGGGGCGTCGGGACTTTGTGGGTGATGCCCCAAATCCCGACTCAAGCAGGGGGCGATTCAACATTCAATCGGAACATAATAGGACTTAGCCATATCCCGAAACAAGACTGAATCTTGGGAGTATAAAGAACAAAACTGAATTTTTGCCCTGCTTGGCCCAATACCTCTGCTCCAAAACTTCACTCGCCATCCCCAAGAAACCCCAAAACCTGCCGCCCCGCCTCCCAGCCACACTTTGACCACCACTTATTTCACAAATAAGTCGAGCCCTCTCCTCCCACTTGCACAGCAAACCTCAAAGCTACCACTTTGATCATCCCAATAACACTAAAATGGCTCCAAGCGTGCCTGCTCCTTTTAACACGATAAAGGTTTAACTACTTCCACTTGATACTCTCATCTCCATTAAGTATAAAGTTGGTGATAAAAGGTTACCACTTGTGTGACTCCATGATCTGATTTGGTAGATAGTTAAGTTTGGACAAAGGGTTTGTATGTTTATTCGAATTAGTGCCTTGAGTGTTAAATTTGATCATGACGATTTGTTTTGAAGATTTTGGGCTAATGAATGTAGGTTTTTGTGATTTAGAGGTTAAAACTTTCCGTCTGATATGGGTTTTGAATTTTGTGATATGTTATTTGATTTGAATCGAAATGACTGGTTTTACTACCGTCATCGTGGTGAATGCAGGCCTATTTTAGTCGACCTGCTCCTGATGATAAGTTTTACTTAGGTAATTCGAGAGTGCGATCCGCATTATTTTTAAGATTCACAGAACAATTCACTAATTAGCGGTTTCAATTATTCAAGCTTAATCGAAAATCCCCAATTTGATGTCTAAGAACCCTAATTCCCGATTTCAAATATAGCGATGTATGATGAACCCTGAAGTGAAGTTAATTCGACCAGTTAAGCGATGCGAGATCAATGGTTTGTGTTTGAGGGTTCAAGAATACTTAGCCTTCCCCTCTTAGAATAGGTTATTAAAGGCTTGAATCAATACAATCAAATCCAGCTCAAAACAATAAACTAACTCCTAGTAATCGAAAAACCTCGATTTAGCATGAGTGTTTTGATACGATTTACTGACCATTTATAGATACAAACTTGTTTCTAATCTACCTAGGAATAGGATCCTAATGCTAGCAACAATTCTATCTAACAAATATGTCCAAATCCTACTCAAACTATGTTTCCTAGTCTTGATAGAATTCTTGAGGTGCATTAGCGATCATACAACTTGTTATATGGTTGTGTTGTGTTCTTGTTGCCTAAGAACCCGGCGATTCTCCCATGCTATATATGAAGAAGGAGTACATTAAGATTAGCACTAATGTTGTTGTACGTGGTCAAGGCGAGACCGGCCTTATCGCGGCCAGTAGAATGTCTTTACGCATTCGGCGGCCGTGAGCATATCGGAGAACAATTCTCGGAGGTGTGTGTTTTGTCGATAGCCAATTGCTTTGACTCGATATCTCACGATCAATGAGTACTTGATCTTAATGTGTTTGGATGCGGAGTGTAGAGTAGAATTCTTACTCATTATATCTTGGCGCTTGAGAGTCGCAGATGGTGAACTTGTCTTGCTTGATTCTGATTCCTTGAATAGGTTCTTGGCCATGCCAACTCTTTCCACATTCTGGCAATGATGTGATACACTTTCGGTGGTAGGCAGCTAGCAATGCGCTTACGCAACTTTGCTTGCGGAAAATTGCTCCTCCGACAAATACCATTGAAATTATCTGATGTAGACTTAAGTGAATCAATGTCATGACAAGGTGAATCACATGTAAGCAATCAGAGAGATGGTTCACTGGTTTAAAACAAATGCTCGAAACTGCGGTTCCTTGAAGTATCTCAAGATCCACTTCCCACCTTGGCTCCCAGTGCTCCTTTGCACGGATTAGTAGAAAATGCCTTTGCTAAACCCAGCATAAAATGCAATATACGGCACGAGTGGGGCATTGCATACGTCAAAAGGCTTCCCTCACTGAGGAGGTGTATGGAACCTTCTCCATGTACTTTGGGAACTCATCTCAAGGTGTGTTCCAATTGGACAACTTGCGACTTTGGGTGACCCATAATTGAACCTCTTAGTACCTTGTAGATGTACTTTTCAACAGAGACAACCAGATTTTTCCTTGCCCCATCACAGTCTCGACTCAGTACTTATATGATTTGCGGCTCTAAATTCTTTTCACAAAAGCTTTTGTTAAGTTCTTAACACAGGCTATGATCTTTGGTGATCCTTCACATGATAAGCATGTAAATGCATATAGCGGTAGGATGATAGTGTTATAAATTAGAGTAGATCTTTAGTGAACCTACAGTGATCCATGAGAGTTTTCTTGAATCAAATTTGCTTAGTAAAGACTTCAGGCTTGATGTGCAGCTTACTGGGTCTTGTTTGAGTCCATACAAGCTTTTCTACGGTTTCACAAACAAGTGTTTCCTTACGCTGCTTAGAAACCCTCGGGTTGTTGCATATATATGTCCTCTTGAAGATCACCTGGAGGAAAGGCGTCTTAACATCCATCTGTTCCAATTTCTAAGTCATATGCGGCGACGATCAAGTACTAGTCGATTGGAAGTCATCTTGACTCTTTGGAGAGAGAATATCTCATAAAGTCTATTCTTGTCTTTGTGAAATCCCTTATGACCGGTCTACGCTTTGTATCTAGGTACTTTTGTACTTGGATCGATCTGACTTATAGATCCATACGTTTCTTGATTGCTTTGAAGTTATCTTGTTTCTTCGCCGATTAATAAATGTATGGTTCTTGTTAGGAGGATTAATTCTCTTCATTGCCATCCATTTTTCTTTTCGATTTTCTCATTAACTTCTTGATGGTAGAGTGGTTCTCACCATCGAAGTAAGACATATTCATTGGAAATGCAGGAGGAACTAGTTAACTCCCAGGAATCTCTAACTTCACAAGGTGTTTGATCTTCAATCCGTGTGTTTTTGTACCCTTTGCGGCGGTTAGGTGATTGTTGTCCATTTTCTTGAGGGTTGATCAGTAATACGTTAGAAGTGTGATCAGTATCTTCAGTCATAGGCTAGAAGGTAATGGATTTCTGAGATACTATGATCAATTTCTTGATGTCATCGTCAACAGATCATTACGTAGCTAGCTTTCAAGTTTGTCTAGATCCTTGTAGGTTCAGTCTTCTTGGAGCATGCATCTAGACTTCTAATGATCTTTTTGTCGGCTAGATCATACAACTTATATGGCTTTTTCATCGCTGGCTTCGGGGAACACACTTACAGACTTGAAATCAAGCTTTGTTCTCAAATCTTTAGGAACATGTCATATCTTTATGCGGCCCAAAGATGTTCTTAAGTGTTTATAGGATACATCCTTTCCAGACCATGTCTTCTCAGGTGTGCTTCCATTTAGTGTTGTACTAGGTGACAAGTTTATAATACGGCTTCTTTACGCTACTAATGCTTCACCCCGGAAGTCTTCTTGGAAGACTAGCGTGTGATACTTACATGTCTTCTACAATTGTCCCATATTCATTCTACCATTACACATTTGTCTTGAGGTGTTTTAAAGGGCAGTGCACATGTCTAATTCGCTTTAGACTTACGGTATCTATCAAATTCTCCAATGTACTCCCACCACCATTATGCGTCTTTATCGTTTAAGTACTTTGCGGTTTCTCTTTCCAACTAATTGATGAAAGTACTTAAAGTTTAAATCCAACGATCTTTTGTTTTTTGTCTGAGTCAACTTCCTAGGTGATCATCCCGTATAAGTAGTAAAATAAGAGTTACCTCCATTGTCTTCACTTTAAGCTAGGCCCGCGTACATCTGAGTACATAAGCTCACAAGTGCGGCCTTCCTTTGTAGACTTTTTATTGAATTTGATCTGTGTTTACTTTCCTTGGCGATGAGTCACGGTCCGCTTCAATTTCGAGGTCATTGAAGACGGTAGTAACTTGTTTGTGAGAGAATACCAAGTCCTTTGCTTTTCATGTAGCCCTAACCTGTTGTGCCAAACATCTCGTAAACCTACTTTTTGTCATTTCACACTTTTTTGTACTTTGAGTTTAGCTTTGTCTGATGTACCATCATGATTCCTTCGACCTTGTTATTGATCCTTACGTAATCTCACCATTGTCCATTACCAAAGATGTTGCCAGTATCCTTCGTCATCGCTTGCACGAAGATAGGAGCTCATCACAAAGTCGGGGAATGTGTCGGCATCCTTGATGTCCAACTTTCCGTGCCGGTTTTCACATTACTGCTTTCGATTGCCTTGATGGTTGAGATTTTGTTCTTCCCATCTTTGCAATTCCAAAATTACCTTCTTCATAAGTGTGAAAGAAGTCGCTATTTGAAGTCACATGAAAAGCTCTGAGTCTACAATCCAATCTTATTACTCCCGGCGGCATAGCATACGTCAGCTCATCCCCGGCTTCTAGTGAATCCAGCTATTTGATCTCACAATTGCAACATTGTTTCGGCTTCTTGGCCTTTCCTTGACGATCTTTCTTGAATGAGTAACACTCAGTTTCCGATGTTCTTTCTTGTTGATAATGGCATGTGTCTTGCTTTCTTGTTGGCCAAAGCGCCGCAGCTTTAGAGTTTAAATTGTTTAGTCTTTTTCTTCTTTAAAACTTCTTTCCCTTCCATCTGAGAAGAGTTTCATTGTTGTTTGTTGTGCTGATTACTACGCTATCTCTTCTTAGCTCTTCCATTCGCTGATGGAATTCTGGCTTGCTCCTTAGGCAAAGTTCCGTCAGTGCGAGAAGACTAGGGACAGAGAGTTTCCCGTAGATCGGAAGCGTGAGCCTAGAATCCTTGATACTACTTCATCCTTCAGAAGTCCAATTCCCATGGAGCTCAATTGTGTAAATATGTGTTCTACTTGGTTTTAGATGCTGGGTGAGGCTTTCTCCCGTCAGATATCTCAATTTGCTAATTGCCTAATCAGGCTTCCCAGCCCAATGGCTGCTTACTCTCTCATCTGAAGCCTTGACTTCTCCGGCGTCCATAAGCGGTAGTAACACTATCAACAGTGGATCCACTTTATATCTATATAATCTCTTATATAACTGGGCATCTTATCCAATTCCTCCCGTTTCATACTGCTGTCTACGTATTAGGTGGTGAATTCTAACTCTTGATAGATGCAGCGAGCCTGCCCAACATATAACCTATCAGCGTCTTGGTTTTCCATATGTGATAGTTGTTGGTATCCCGACATGATATCATTAGCTTGTCCGAGCCTCCATAATGTTGTTCAACTTTGACTGCGATACGATTGTTATTTTAAGGTCACAGAAGCAATTCACAATTACTTGATTTCCAATTATTCCAAGCTTAATCGAAAATCCCCAATTTGATGTCTAAGAACCCTAATTCCCAATTTCAAATATAACGGTAACTATAGTGAACCCTAATTTGATTAATTAGGCAATTAAGCAATGCAAGAATCCAATGGTTTATGTTTGAGGTTAGGGATCCACTTCCCTCTTAGAATAGTTTATTAAGCTTGAATCAATACAATCAATCAACTCAAAACAATAAACTAACTCTAGTAATCTAACCTATCAATTTACATGAGTGTTTGATACGATTTGCGATACTGATTATAGATCTAGAAACATTTGTCCTCTTTTAGGAATAAAAGATCATAATCTTTAGCAACAACAATTCTATCTAGCAAATATGTCGAAATCGCACTTTCAGTATGTTTATAGTCTTGATAGAATTCTTGAATTCGGGTACGTCATCTGGCTCCGTATGGTTGTATTGTGTTAACCATTCTTTAGAGCCTGCACAATCCTTCCAAGCGACAAGGTTGTATGGAGTTATCTTAGATTAAAACCATAGTGCAATATAGGATTAAGAATCAATTACCTACAAATCTATATGTCCTTATTATGACTCAAATTCACTCTCTTGTTAAAAGGAGTATGGTTAGCTATTATCCTCATGGCTTAGTGGTCTCACACATAATGATGAAATGGAACATTCTCCGAGTACCGTAAAATGCACCTCGTATGTCTTTGGGGGCTATTGCATTATCAACTGTTAAAAAGATAGGCTTTCAATTTAAGAATGGAATTCTAGTAGCTAAAACGGTTGAGCCTGCTAGTACCTCTAAAGGTGGTGTTAAACGCCCGAGAACTAGTCATGTTGAAGCAACGGGTACATCTGGAGGAGCTGAAAATGTTGTGAGTAAAAATGTCGTGGGAGGTAAGGGTGCTGATGAGGCAGGACATGGCGAGGGAACACAAATTCCTCAGTGGCTAGATGATTTCACTTTTGATGACATACCTGCTGGGGTTAGTGGACCAACTCATTCATCTATTGAGGCTACTTAAGCTGAAATTCGATAACAACAGATTGAAATAAGGCAGGAGCAGGTAGTGCAGCAGGGCTTACTCTCAGGGATTATGAGATTTCTTACCTGCTGGGGTAGAAACAAAGACTTCTGATGATCTGCATCGCACGGTTGCCAGACCCATCTCCGGAGCCCTGATTTGTGTCCTCATTGTTCCAAGAATCCTCCCTTTGCTTAAATAACAAGGGGAGAAAGTTTATGTCGTATGCTTGCAGTTTATTCTCCTTTTGTTTTATTTTAAGTTTTCTTGCCACATTATTAGTATTTTGAGACTTTTAGTTGATGTTATTTGATTTTGGCATTGAATCATCTGTTGTTGTGTTTATTTGTTGCATATGCTGGGAGAAGTCTTTATACTATGTTCTTATTACCTCGGCGCCGTAATTGTTAACATCGACAAAATGGGGATTTGTTGATCAAAAGATCGTCAAACTCGTTATTTGATGATAACAAATTATGAATACCTAATAGGTTGAGTTGACTTATTTCGGTGCGATGTGAGAATATTTCAAGTCATCCATTGAAAGATAAAATTTCTGAAGATTTAGTCTTAGCGAGTTACGATCTTTGTAAATTCAATCTAATCTACTTTCGGGAATAATTAAAATTGCTTGTCTTTAAAAATATTTTTAATACTACGTTCTTTTAAAAGATAAATTAATTGTTGAATTGGTAGAGAGTTCGTTTTAAGTTTGATTGAAATTGAGCATTTAATTCGAATGAAGTATGTTTAATGTCATAAAAAGATTGAACTTAAAATAGGGTTAATTGAAAATCAAACCCTTAACTTGAAGTCCTTTATTTTTAATTTGGCTCCTTCTCCGGGACATGTTTAGGGACTTGCTCACAGCCGTCTTATGTCCCAGTTTTTCAGGACTTGATTAGGGACTTGGAGCAAGTCCGAACAAGTCTGTAAGCCCTCGTCTTTTTGGACGTGGCTTTTCAGGACTTAGTCGGGACTTCACCAAGTCCCGACTACAGGTTTAGACTAGCCGTTAGGGTTAGTGAGGACATGAAATGCGTCCAAGCAAGTCTCAGTCACGCTTCTTTCGGAACTTATAAAAAGTTAATTCAAAGCAACTTTTACCTACCTCTCAATACTTTTTGCACGTTTCTCGAAAGTATTTTTCTAAGCATTTCCAAAAGCAAAAGGCACTTTCGAAAGTATTCCCACAAATTAGATTGATAGAGTTCATAGCATGCTTAAAATCTTTTATTAGATTATTTGTGTTAGTGAAATCTGGGTAATCGGCAGGTTGTCGGGAGATTAAGAGGTTGAAATCTAAAAGCGTGGCTTTGTAGTTCCCCAACATAGAATTCCCATAGAGTTATTGTATTACATTTGGAGTTGCTTATGCAATTGATTTTTCTCCATATTCACAGTGGTAATCTTTGCAAATCCCGAGGCTTGGAAGCCAGGCTGGTGTCGGCCAAGGAAGCAGAACAGCTAAAATTCAGCGAGTAATTTCTTTCCCTTGTCTTTCATTTTGTTTATTTATATTGTTGTTTTCACTTTCCGCTTTATACAATATAAATAATTGTTATATTTATTATTCTTAATTGTGTGGAGTAGTTTATTAATCAATTACAATTTAAATTTGATAAATTTGTAATTCAATTTTAAAATCCTGAAAATCCAAAAATATAATTTAAATTTTTTGCATCTCTCTATAGATTGTATTCCGTACAACAATATCTAGAGTATAGATAGTGGTCTGAACCTTAGATGGTAATCTGAGTTACAAAGATAAACCTTAATATATCTGGATTCATAAACCTTACATCCTACAGTTTAAAAAAGTGAATTCTATGATAAGTAGATAGTTTATTACTCTAGTGATAATTGTATCTGTTGAATATTATAAACATATCCATCAAGATATTATCCTAAGTCTAATATCTTTATTAAATGTGTAAAAGGATCCATGAAGAAATTTCTAATTGCTATTTTATCTAACCCTTGTCTTATCTACTTGAACCTAGAGCCATACAGAAAACAATATAGTTCTGGCTTCTGCAAGATACAGAGGTTCTGTCAACATGATAATCACCTGAGCCTCGAAATTTATGTGGTTAATGGAGGCAGCAACTCAAGCAGGTATGTTCTTCGAGGGACTATAACTGATGTTATCTTTCAAGACGTCTAGATATAGATGCATGCAGCAAGTAGCAGCATGAAGCAAGTCTTAGTGGAGAACAGTGATTGGTGATACGAGACGGACATTCCGCCACTTGGAGTTCCTGTTGGTTCTGATCCGAAATCTGTTGGCTCGGAGCCATACCCTGTCGGTCCAGCAGGTGTATAAGGATTGATGGGAGAAGTGATGCTGTAATTAGAAAATATCAGGAGCCTTAGTTTACTGTCAAGTTTATTTCTGGTCATCAGTCATTCTGAATGTTCAAAATTAAGGTGTTTCACCTGGGAGTTAACGGAGGATTCGGGGGTGCAGTCATTGGTGGTGTTGGAGAGGCTCCTGAACTGGAAGGGAACTTACAGTTTCCATGGCCTGCAGTAGTATAAATGGGAACTTATAGTTTATTGCCTCCTTCCCTTATAAGGTATGGCATGTGGCATATTAAACATAAACTGATTGGTTAATTAAATGAACTTTAGTTTAGGGAAGAAATCTTAAGTAGTAACATGTGAACTAACATGTGAACTAGTCTATGATGATTTCAGCTTATAATAGCTAATTTAACAGAGTGAAAAGTGATGTTCTTGAGATTTCTGTCAACAAAACTCTCCTTATACATATTTGTGTCTTGACTTACTTGGATGGGTATTAGTAAGTTTATTGCTTGCTCACTCAAAGAAAGCATGAGTGCTGATTCTTATGATAGTAGTCATTAAAAGCAAAGGAAGCATGGTCTTTAACAGTGTTTGGTTCAAAGCATAGGCTCCTGGTTGGTTGTGAACAATCTGTACGCCATAGCCTGGCACTGATGCAAGCCACCTGTAAAGGGTTTGTGATGCTGGAGGGACAGCTATGCAGTCCCACCGAAGATGTTGGTGCCGTTGTGGTCGGTGAAGGATTTGCCACTGGTTGGGTGGTTGCTGGTGGTGATGGATTGACATTTGGAGGGCATGCTTTGGTGGGTTAAACTGGTGGGAAAATCGTTGGGGGGTTCATATATGGTGGGTCCATTGTTGGTGGGTTCATCCCTGATCCGGGTGTGGTTGGATTGACTATGGGAACATCTCCCTCATCATCTAGTTGTGCACTAGATTCGGAAGAAGTAAAGGTTACTTGGTTTTCTAGATCCTCCATCGTGCTGGCATCTTGGATTGGTTCGAATAGAGGTATATCTGCTGAACATAAATCTGTAGAAAAGAAAATTAAGGTAATCTTATTTGAATTGTTTTTAGCTCCATCTAAAAGATAAGATACACTACTTGTATAGTCTTCCTCAGTCTCGCTATAAAAATAATGGCTAGTGATGATGCTAGAGCAAAAATCTTAGATCCAGAGCAAATTTATGTAACTTGTCAATAGTATCCCTTCCATTTCAAGACCAAATTATAGCAAAATTAAAATTGAAAACA
Source organism: Lithospermum erythrorhizon (assembly GCA_019722365.1). Classification (NCBI taxonomy): domain Eukaryota; kingdom Viridiplantae; phylum Streptophyta; class Magnoliopsida; order Boraginales; family Boraginaceae; genus Lithospermum; species Lithospermum erythrorhizon. The sequence continues at coordinate 14,110 of JADFUC010001426.1, forward strand.
GGTTCTTCTTCAATCATAAGTTCTCATAGAGTCTAGGAATCACATAATAAAGGCACCCAAAAGCATCATCATCATTCTCGTTTTCAATACAACAATTCATTCAGCAGTAGTTGCATATGCTTAGTCACTTGTCGTTAGCTTCCTCATCAGATTTGTTGGGATGGATAGTCTTATTTTGGAGTATTAAGAATAACACCACCAAAAATTACAATTCATTATTCTTAATTGATATCTAATTGAATTTGATGATCTATTACTTATTAAAATATTTGCAGTATTTGAGAAAAAAAAATGAGAGATGTCAATATGTCATCAACTTATATAGTAAACATCTTTTTATAACGAAAAATAATTTGTATCAGAATCAATTTAACTCTTTGTATTGATTCATAATGATTTTAGAATTGAGTTTGGTTTTTAAAACTGAGATGTTTGTTTATGTTTACCAATGATTGTTTAAATTATGTAAGTTCTACAACCTGTAATGACGATGACAGTGTCTGATAATATTGAACAATCCAAGTTCGAACAAACTTAGAGAAATAAAATGGGTACTATTGTCAAGTTACATAAATTTACTTTGGATCTAAGGTTTCAGCTCAGGCATTATCGCTAGCCCATAAAGGCCCCCAAATAAGTTCATGCTTATTATGGAGCATTCAGAAAGCACAAATCACAATATAGGAAGTACATATCTGAATTGACAATATTGCCAATCTATTTATGAATCAACACAAAAAGAATCAAGGATGAATTTGCATAGTATGTTCTGAATTTTACAATTGAGTTCTCGAGTGTTGCAAGACATGCATATTTCATTTTATCTTGCAGTTATGTATATTCTTTTAGAAAGCAAACTCGGTGACAGCAATCTGAAGATTATACAAAACATGCATAATGACTGGATCAAGATACAAGAAGTTAATAGAAATGTTACCTGAAAAGAAGAGGTAGAACGACAAGACGATACAAAACTGATAAATTCTAGAATTCATAGCTCCAGATATCCTCATGGTAAGAGTATCTTAATGTGTTGTCTTATAATAATTTTGTAATGTGAGATCTCCAAAGTACAGGTATTCTTGCAATTGCTATGAAGAAGCCATCCTAATCTCTTGTCTCTCTTATATATATAAATAAATTTAGAAAATAGTAGAAGAATCATAGCTTTCTTGTGCTGGAAACACTGAAGAGGAGGGACAATGGTAAGGAATATAAGCAAACTTAATAAGGGGGACACTGGAAGTTGAAGAATCCAAGCAAGAAGAGGTACCTGAATAGGGGAAAAGTTGTCTTAAGGGCTAAAGGCAAAAGGGTGATATGTCTGTCTGGAATCTAAATCTGCATTTCTTTGAGTTGATCTTGAGAATAACTACTTGGTGACTATGTTTCATTATTTATTTGTTCACTTTCTGGCTGTCTTTTTTTCTCTGTTACATAGGACTAAATCGGAAAGGTAAATTTAGATAAAGATTTAATTTTGTTCCATGATTTAGGCAAAAGACATTTTTTTTCCCTGTTGTGTAGGACTAAATCCGAAGGGTGATTTGTATATAACCACAATATTTCCTTCTTACTAGTAAGATGTGTTATTACTAAAAATATATAGGTAAATCACATCAAAGATTATTCACTTTTAAAAAATAATACCGATTTGATAACCCTAGTTTAAAAGTGTATATTTTCGATCACTAACGTTAGAAAATGGTGCCGGTTGACTACTTCCGTCCAATTTTTCTAACAAGTTAAATCCATTAGTATAAGTCCATATTTTAAGGGGTATTTGATGGGTTACGATGATCCTAACAACGAATTTAGTCATCGTGTATCATCTCTCAAGATTTACTTTATGTGTTTAATACAAATCTAAGATTGGGTAGATTTATATTTCTAGTGGAATCGTACGAAGGGTATGTTATTATTTTAGAGAGCAACATAATGATGTTAGTAGAACATATCAACATCGAGAAATTCGAAATCTTATCGCAGCCGATGCATTAAGCCATAATAGAGCTGCGGAATAAGAACAAAATCATAACTGAGCCTAAGTGGGATGATAATTCACAATTCAAACAACCTTAGGCTCCGAATTCGATCTCCACCGTTAATAATGTACCTACATGTGTCATGACCAATGTCAAGGTTGAAAATCAATGGTGGTCAAAGTTGAATTATGGCTGCAAGATTTTGTTTCTTTAATATTTTTGTTATCTTGACCATTAATTGAGTTATAAAACACTCTTGGCCATATATATGTAGGTTTCAACAATGAAACTCCAATCAAATACATTTAGTCCAATTAAACTATCATGATAAAACATATTGATTAGAACTATCGTTAAAGACAAATGTCCTAAATGGGTTGGACTTATAACACCCTCATATGAATATTCATATATTCGAACATCTAGATTGTGTAGTTTTATTTTATTCTCGATGATTAAATAAGCTTGACTTACGTTATATTAATGTGGCCAAGCTTGCATAGTCATAGTGAAATAACCCGTCCGATATAAGCATTTGTCTTAATGTGATTCTGATTTGCCCGGTTGAGGTGTTTCAGTTAGGGTTAAAATTTTAATGGGTAATGATAATATGGGTTGGCGATAATATAATTGAGAATAAAATTTAATTTAGTAGATGTTCGAATTAGGTTAGTAAGCAGAAGAAGAAGCAAAATTCTGAGCCGGCAGAATAGAAAACTCCACTTGAGGCTTTACTTCCACCTACCACCACTAATGTTTATCCTTATCATCTTATGAGTTATCAAAAAAAAGAAAATATCTTCCTTAACCCCACACTATGTGGCTGACCATAAAATAATCCCATGGTTTTTCATTTCTTAAATCTTGTGGAATCTAACTTTAAATCTTGTTTCTATCTTAAAGTTAACAAAGGTATGAGTTTAATCTTCAATTTATCATTTAAAGCTTGAGTTGACTTCTATATGATTTGACTTTTGTGTTGACTTTTAGATGCTTGGTTTTATTATGGTATATATGTAATTGTTATAGTATCGGGGAGGGATGAAGGTGATTTTGAGTAGTTATTAGAGGTTAGAAAGTGGTGTAAGTAATGATATTTATTGACTTTCTTAGAGTGACTTTAAATGGTAATATGAGGTTAGAGGGGACTTTATGCCAGTTAGATTGAATTTATAGAATTGTTGGTTTGGATATGGATAGGTAGAATTAGGTTGAGAAAGTTGGGAAAAGTTAGGTATGGTAATTAGTGCTTGAATTGGAGGTTGTATTTAATGGGTTAATTGGTTGTTAATTGATTGTTCAGATTGATTAGGAATGTACTTAAGATGTTATTGTTGGGGTAATAAAATTGATAGCGAATATTGGAATTTTTTTTCGAGTTGTAATTGGAATATAGTTACGTTGGAATGTTAGAAGTGTATGTCGATCTTGGGAATAGGATGATTGCTAAGAGTTGTAAAATTGAATGGTAGGCAGAATTTTCGGGTTTATATAGATGTTAAAGTGAAGTTATTAAGCAGAGATGTGTTATAATGTATAAATTTTTTTAAAATGAGTTGAGCTGGGATCTGGCGCAAGGTGCATAGGGGCTATCATTACTACTTTTTGGGCTCTCGAGGTAGTACAAATCTCACGGTAGGGACACTGTATATATATATATATATATATATATAAATGATACATTTTTTAAATGTGTTGTTTGAGACTACTCATTAATAAGCCTTAATTGTGTGGCTATAATTGATATTATGTGAAAATTGATTTACAATTATATTGTGGAAATAAATTACAGTTAACGTTATGAGATAGCTGCTGATTATATGAGGTATGTTATAAGAATAATTGAGATTTTGAGTTACGTTATGAGATAGTTTTGGATATAATTCGTATTATGAAATTATTAATTTCATTAATCTTTGTGTGTGTGGGCTGTGTGTTGTGTGTGTGTGGTTGTAATGGATGTGTAGTTAGCATGTGTGTTATTTCTTGGGAATGAGTGGTGACCCGACGGGAGGTTTGGTGTAGTATGCATATTGTGTGGAGTAGCCAGGTGGATTCGGGAGGTTTGGTGTGATATGCGCGTTGGGGGTGTAACACCGGTCGGGAGGATGGAGGTGGAGGCCCATCGATTGACTGGAAGTGGATTCTCATATGTGTGTATTATTTGAGTGGATTCTCGTATGTGTATTATTGGAGGTGGATTCTTCGTATGTGTAATGCACATTGGAGGTGGATTCTCGCTTGATGACTTTGTGTGTTGAGATTGTTTTTTCCCATAAATGAATATGCATTAGTTATGAATATAATCTCTCTCATGTGTATAGCACGTGCTTAACTTGATTATTGTAAGAAATCTATGTGATATGTGAATGAGTTATTTATTAAGTACCTGATTAAATATGCATTACATGATATATTTATATATATATATAAGCATAGATATATAGTGGAATCATTTTGTAGTATTTGTATTCACTCGGCTTAATAGGCGGCACCTATTCTCCCATGGGCGGGCGTTTAAATGCACTGGGTTTAGGAAGCGATCGTTGAGGTGGGCGGAGGAGGCGGTTTTCTTTGAGGCTGGCGTGGAGATCGTAGGTGAGAGCGGTGGTGGCGTAGGAGTCCTCGTCGGTCGTTTCCTTTTTTGAAGTTTGTCATTTGTATGTTGAAATTTGGTGTGTTGTATTGATGGCCAGTCACAGTTGTATCCTTCGCTTATCTTTATTATCTTGGCTTTTTGTAAATGCATTTATGCATTGTTTGTTGGATGTATTGTTGGAACACCACGATGGAATAGGAGTTTATTTTGATAATGTCGTGAGTTATTTTGTTATTGTATCCATCGTTTGGTGACTACGGTATCTGGGTTGTTAATGATACTATACCAAAGGCGGCCGACTTAGGGTGGAGTCGTTACATGAAGTCAGCTAGGACATGTGAAGTCTAGCGTTTGTAACAAATACACAACTTCCTTTACATGAAATCACTAGATTTCATAATCATGAAATATTAATGATGATTAAGAAAAGATGTTGTCACGTAAATTTTTTGATAAATGTTAAGTCGTTAACTAATTAAGTTTCAATTTAATAAATTATACGTTGGAATTTAGTTAACTAAATCTACGGTCAAATTAATATATTCGTGTAGCGTTTAATGCCTCAAATTATAAATTATCGCATTAAAATTGGATGCTTTAATTATAAACCCGACACATGAGAAACGGGATCATAATAAATAATTATTTCCTCAAATAAACATGTAGAAATAATTAAAATTTGGATAATTATATCTTTTAAATAATTAGAAAGTATACTTTATCGAACAAAGTTATATAATTATTCTTTAAAAGTAAATTCAGTCTAATTATGGGATGTCCATTTGAGACGATCGAAGTCGGGTCATTTGAGACCAACTTGAAGTCGAGGCCTCAGCCCAATGAAGTCAAGCCCAAATCCCAGCTCATCACCCAATATGCCTATATAAATAGAGCATTACTAGATTCATTTTGGGGATAGAAAATCATTTGCAAAAGAAGGCCAAAAAGTAGAAGGAAGAAAAACTCTGAATCAGGAGAACTTCTCATAAATCATTCGAGTTGCATTTGAACATTGAAACATTCAAACATTTGAATCTTGAGGATGTAGTATTAAAATCTTCAAACTTGTTCAAACATTGAATCTTCAAGTATTGAATCTTAGACATTCAAACATTGAGTCTTGAATCTTGAGCAGTGGCATTCGAGTATTCAACTATCAGTTCAAAGCAAGTTGCGGCCCAGCGACTTGTATTGTGATAAGTCAGATGAGCAAATAAGTTATTACTCAAATCATATAAATAAATATTTCTTTCACTGACATTTTGTTTTCTTATCTTTAACCATCATCTTTGAACTGAAAATTTGTTGTGATAAATTTGGCATGCCCGATTCTGGACAATCTACACTAAATCTGACTTCATTCAATGTACTTCTAAATTCCGATCAATGGCCCCAAGATTGATACTTCGAATTACTCGCTCATTGACATATCTTGAGCTCCTCGAGGCATTTGGTGTAGGAATTACTACTGTGACATGTCAAGCTTAATAATAGCGAGGTTGAAGAATTTTAGTGTCAGAATCAGGTTACTAGATTCAGCCCCTCCGAGGAATGATTTATTAGTATGCTTTGTTATGTGGCGAGAGGCATAAGCGCCCATGATCAAAAGAAAGTCTTCGGATCACACTCTTTACCAACTTCAAATAGTGCCATCAAGAGTTGATGATTCATCCTCCAGGAATGATTTAACGCTGACATCTCCTCGTCAAAATTTCACGAGTTAAAAAGTACTCCATTATATAAAGCGTGCGGTCGATAGTCCGGTAGTGACAACCTCTTCGAACTTAGAAGGTAAATCGCGTCTCTTACCAAGTCTCGGGGAATCACTAAGCATAGGGTCAAGATCCTAAGATTTGCGATGATGATGGAGAGGTTGCAGCAACAATGAAGGAGGTATTTAGAATCTAAGTATGAATTTCATTTGTGATAAAATAAAATTCGTACATCTGGGATCTCAATATAAAATTAATTTATAGCAATCATATAATGACATATGAATAAAGTACTTACAGGAGATGCTGCGAGTCTATCTCCCAAATCTTTCATGAAGCCTCCTTTGAATTCCGCGTTGGCTTGGCTGAATGTAGTGCCTCTAGTTGGTCCACCTTTAGAGAAGGTTGAATCCTACATTTGCGTCTGCTAGAACATGGATTGAATTGGATGAAAAATCAAGAGAAAATTTTCAATTCTTCCCTTGAATATTTCAGCCATTAGAGAGGAAGAGGAGGAGGCTAGCTTTTGTTTTCATTTCATAAAAATTATGATGAAAACCTAATAAGCTTAGCTTATATAGGTCAAACCTAAAAGCTAACCGAATAGCTTAATGAGCCGACCCGTTAAATTTAATTAAACGTTAAATGGTAAATACTAATAGTTGTTAATAGTAATAACAAGTTACTAACAAGCTCAACTAACTATTGAATTAATTCAATTGACTAATTAATTAATTCGGATTCATCGATTATATTTTACATTATGATAAAAATCTCAATTGAAATATTCGTTGATACAATCAACTTTCTCTCAATTTAAAAATGTAGTTTTAATTTCATACATGGGAATATAATTCATAAAATCGCTACATATGTGTGTGACTAAGGCTTTCGAGATAATAGGAAGTTGTATAATATATGTCGACCAATTACTATTATTATAACGATTAATGAGTAAGATCTAGCAATCGCTCATAACCCCTTAAATTATCATGAGAACCCACGCTAGTAATATACAATTACTAAGGTGAACACTAAGTTCCAGTAATCACATTTAACCAACCTGGTAAATGAATTGATACACAATTATCGCTTGGCAAGGCATAATAAAGGGAATCGATCTTCGTTGATTTCCAACGGGGAGAAATAGAATTGAGTAAGTTTGAAATTTTATCGTCATGAATTGCTGAGAAGCTCTAAGGAGAACAAGTCGAAATGATTCAAGCATTGAGATCCAGTGATGGGCTCGTCCATATGAATCGGCAGGAGTTCATCTTGGGGGCGTCAGGACAAGCTAGAGAATCCCCGAACATGGCCTCTTTATGTGAGCCATGCAATGGCGCATTGAAGCAGTAGAAGATGTCAAATGGTTATTAATACCAAGCTCCAAGTTTGATGGAAATAGCAACCCCAATGACATTTTTGGTCATTTCATGAAACTTGCAATAATACAAAACAGAGGTGACTATCTGATTAAACAATTTATTCCTTGAAATGCGTTTGATTGGTTGTGGGTGGGCCGAGTTATCGGCTAATTTGAAGCGCGGTTGGAAAATGAATTCATAACGATTCTATAGCACTTTCGTTCGACAGTAGAACTCACAAAATGCTAGCGAGGAGAAAAAGAAGAGCATTCTTGATTTCATTAATCGTTGGAGGGAATTTGAATACGAATCTGAATTACAAAGACCGTTTGTGTGGGAAGCACGCAATTGGCATGTATTATTGAGGGCAGCGTTAGATATCCGATTTTGTCCTTCAAGGAATCAAGCCGTCGTTTGAGAGTTGGTCACAAGAGCTACGACATAGACTTAATATTCTTGTGAACAAAAGCACAACCTTCTTTGAGATGTTCGAAGGACCAAAGACAAATTTGAGGTCAGGAAACGTGGAAAAGGTTTAACGAAGGATGATGGTAAGCAGGAAGCTCTGACAATTGCTTCCTCCTCAATCAAATTCTCTGTTAAGTCTAAGAAGAAGGAAGAAGAAGGCCTTCCGAAAGATAAAATGAGGGTGTCGTTGAAGGAAATGCGGAAGAGAGCATCACTTTCTTGGAGCTTGATGTCTAGAATGTTTGATGACATGCCGAAAGAAAGATGATAAATTACCGAGTAAACATCAGGATAATTTGGAAAGACCAAAGATCCAATTCTTATAAATATCACCGTCTAGTTGGTCATCCCTATCGAAGTGCTTTGTCTTCAAGGACAAGGTAATGGAATTAGTTCGGTAAGGGAGGATACTCCTTGAGGAAGAGAAGGTTGAAAATAATCAAGTATCTATTGGATTTGGAACTATGGATCCGATAACGGTTAATGTTTATGAGGATGTACCCACATAGCTATTATCATATCTGAAAGGATAAGTAACCGTATTCATTTAGACAAGAAAGGAATCAGCTCGATGTCTGAAGAAGATGAAAGCAACAAGGAGGAAGGATGGACTCTAGTTTGCAGGAAGAAATGTCGCATTCCCAGTAAGGCGGTTAAAACTTTCGCAGATAAAAGAAGCGGGTTAAAACTGTTCAATAAGAAGATTGTGGGCTGCAGAAAAATCATTCATTACTTCACGAAAGTTGAGGCACGATTTTACTAAAAGATGCTTTAAATCCCACTTTAGAGACTTACATTTCCTAAGCGGTTTTGGGGGATAATGAAAGTCTGATCTTGTCACCGTGTTTATAGAAGAGGAAGAGAGATTCACCTGCTTCAAAGAAAGAAGTCAAAGAAGAAACACCTCGGGTGGATAAGAAAAAATGTACAGTTGCAATCACGTTCAGAGGATTTTCTTCTTGGAATCATAATCGGCGATAAATATTTTCCATTGAAATTTTCAGATGATTGGTATTTGGTTGAACTACAATGAAGTCGACTTCGATTGAGCTTGACGAGGAGGCCGAAGGCTGTAGGAAGAATGGCCTACGCACATCCATTGGAGATATGAGTTCCGTCATGGTTTAGTCGTCGATGCGAGCACCTCTGACATCTTTGCTTAGGCATGCATGGATACACTCCAATAATATTTATCCCTTCCTTAAAATGCTTGAAATAGCAAAGATGGAGTTGAAGAAAGGGCGATTAAAGGCGAGAAGACAACCATTCCACAAAACTTGGTCCTGCTTGAATGTAAAAATGTATATCCGGAAGAATAAGGAAGTGATAGGCCATCGAAAGAAGATACTCTTCCAAATAGCCAAAACAAAGGGAAGTGAGGAAAGGCATTAAGTTCCGATGATCCATTTGCAGAAAAATGATGAAGAGAAAGAGACACATGGAGTCTGAGGTCTTAAAGTCCTAAACCTCCCATCATTTAGAATCAAGAAGATGGGTTCACTCTAAACCATAGAAGGATTTGTCGCTTTGATGATGGACAAGCGATAGAGCATGGAGGTGGAAGCTTTACCCAAAGATACGTGGGGTGGGTCAAAGTCCATATGACCTCTTGATCAACAGATTATGATCCCAAAAGGATGATCGATGGAATCCCCATCTCGAGGAATTGACCGGTGAAAGGTCTTGCGACATGTGAGACCCCGGAAGATGCTTAATAGGGGATATACCATCAAAGCTCACGTCTAGAAACCGGATATACACTACCTCCTCCATCTAATTCTTTATCAAGAGGAGCAAACAACAACTACACATTTCCAGTAGAGGATGTCTCGGACAAGCTGAGGTTTAGCATGATTGAGGATGTCGCCTAGGACACAGAGGCTTAGTGTATTAATAGTCACCAATGTCGATCTTCCAAAGGGTATGATCCACCATTTCTAAACGAAATTTATATTCAAAAGGTTGAGGCGATATTCCAAAAAGCGGATATGCAGCATTAAGAGAGTTGGGATCGGTTGGAAGAATGCTACCTTTCAGCGGTAGCGAAAGTGTTGAGAAGGAGTTGAAATTCTCTGGATGAAAAGGCCTACCGAGCTTCAACCTAACAATACCCGCGCTTCTGTAATCACATTGCTCTTACCATCGCCTAGCGATATCTTCATACATATCCGACAAACGGCTGCGCCTCGAACTGCATTCCATTTATGCTTTAACTTGTTGAACACGCATGCGTTCCAGTTCCAAATCCCGCTCGCGCGTTTTACGGATTCGACACCTATGGGTTCACACAACTCCTGCGTTCTAAAATAAAGGTCCCTCTTTAGACAATTCTCACTAACCACATTTCCTCCAAAATATTTTTAAATATACAACCTATTTGATCCTGCCAAAGCGGCTTACGATTTCATTTCCGGAATGCCCGATCAACTTCCTTTTTAGAAATCTCCACTTAATCCAATCTCGACCTCTTTTGTCGTTTACGAGAAATTAAACAACTTCCATTTTTCATTTTATTACTACGCTAACTTACTCATACTATCCTACCAATGTACTCCGCGACGGACAATGCATTATTTGTCCCCGATTACTCCCGAGTAGCGGATAAATTCTTAGTGTCCCCCAAAGATCAACATCTTACCATGATGGAATGCTAATCCCTCAAATACATGTCACCCAAAATCCTCCTCAACTCTGACCTTTTAATACCACTTAAGTTCACACAGTGCACAACAATAACAGCTTCAAATTGACACCACGGAATCCCACTTTCAATAACTTCCACGATATAAAATACATCTCTCATTAAATTGTGAACATATTCATCACATCTCATCTCAAAGGTTTCAACTCGGATTTACACATCCTCAGGGTAATCCTTTACCTATGAAAATATAAGCTCAGCACCGACCACCCGACTCTTATTTGCCCGTTGTTAACGGATGAACTTCAGAAACTCTTTTCTTATTCGGCCTCGGTTGTATCCATCTGACTTACTCACCATTTCCTAATCAACCCGCGTTTCACGTTTCATTATAGTCACATAACTTTAACGATTGCCCTTACATATAAACCTATAGATATTCTTTACAATTCCGCCCTAAAATTATATATCGTATGCTAGTATCTAGGCGGTCCTTAATGCACTCCCGTCATAAGGAATCTAAATCGTCAGCTCTACCACCCACATCCAACTATTAAGACACTCCCAAAATATACTTCACTGATATCTCATAATATTCAGTATAAATATAATAAATACAACCCATGCGTGTCTTGTTTCAAAATATGCCCGTCGTATAACAATATATGACCATTCGTTGAGTCTCGTATTATACTAGTTACCCGTCTCGACATATACATATAACTTCAGCGTCGCCATATTAACATAATGGGTTCTGTCATAGTATGTCATCTCGATTAAATACTTGAAACACAAAATTATTTAGTCGTAAGACCGTGCGAGTCGGCGAAATCTTCTGAGTAAGGCGTCACCGACAATCAGCGGATTCGGAAGAAATGGACTGAAACGAGAGAATGACTCACGCGACACGCTCGCGCCTGAAACCTAGGCCACGCTTAACCTGCAAAGAAACCAAAACATAAACTGAGCTCGATCTAAAATTGTAACGACCCGCCCCATGGGCCCCCGAGTTGGGACCGTCGTCAACTTGAATGTCGAGAGTCACGGCGATGGATCACAATAGAAAAATGACTTCATTTAACGCAGTAAATAAAACTATACAACTTGTCCGTGAATTGAGCGCTTGTATTCTGACAAGCGAAAAGCAACAATATAAATCTGACATCAAACAGCGGGTTTACAAGAACAACGACTATGTACAACAAAAACTCTAAAGAAGATAGTATATTTATTGGGGTCTTGAGTACCAAAATAGCCATCTTCGCGGGTCGCGTCATTTACTCATTGGCGTCTCGGTCGTCCCATGACTGACCTAAATAGGCCCGCCCGTCGAGAATAGAGTCGACTATGAAAGGTGGTGAATACAAATATCGCAGTAATCCACCGCGCGTACGCGGGATAACTCGAGTTCATTACCCCTGTCAACTGTATACACTACAAGTATTATATATTTTCTGTAAATACCGGCGAATAAATCTTTCTTAATGAAACTTCAGTACTTCTAAGCCCACCTCGCGTCTAACCACTTACTATAAATTACAACACAATCACCGGAATTATCACAATATACAACTCTAGCAGCATGACAACTTCGACATACAACTCGATGTTCATAACTTAGGGATCTGCATGTCATCTGATCTGTTTGAAACCTACAGCGACTCAAATTCCTTCTCTGTGATTCACTAAAGTGTTACTTCAATCACGAGTCTGCGCCCTATTTGTTGCTCCGGAATATTTATAATAGGAATCTCATATTGTTTCATTAACTCTTTAATACAGCCAAGCAGCATATGTCTTAATCGAATAACTAGCGTCGAATTGTCTCCCAATTCCTCATTTAGTATACAGAACATATTCACCTCAATGGCACCAACGTCGTGATTAGATCATAACTTATAAACCAACATACTTGAATCAAATTTTCCACCATATATAAAATATCATCAACATCATCTATAGATTAACATAAACTTCGGTTTATAATGTTCTTGTACTCTTGTTCTCGTTGAATGTTATCTGACCATCGATGACTCAACTTTTAACTTTGAAGAATGTACAAGCGATGATGAATACCAACCTACGAGATCCTGAGAAATGCGTGTATGAACCATAATCAGCGATCGCAATTACGACATCAATTAAATTAAGCTTGACCTCGCGTAATGTCTGATATCCATAAACGATAAATGAGTCATCGCTTGTATAAATGAATCGCATAAAACATATCCTGACTTCAAAATTCAAGCAACATATAAATACGACCAAATAGACTCGACAACGTAATGACTTTGGTACCTTGGCTAAACCGATGGGCTAATGATTCGCGACTCCATGTATGATCAATATTATCAACTCGGCAGCTTCAGCAATGGTATCAACTCTACCACAATAGTATCAACTTCGACAACTCAACAAAATTAATGACTCAACAACCACAACTCGATATAAGTCGGTTTATGACTAATGCGCTATAATCAACCTCGACTGAGGAGAAACTTATGCGTCGGCCTCGCTATCACCGAATACATGCCAGTGCGAAGCAATCACCGAATCGTTACTAGAAATGCAGGGCGCTCACCAAATCATTACTAGGAGCGAAGCAAGATACGGACAAATCAACTCAGCGAACCTTGTCAGCTCAACGACAACATCCTTCATAAACTCTTTACTATCTATTTTCAGCGCACCACAAAACATATCACGACTGTGAGACCATCGGCCGCGAACCAACACGGGGAAATAACAACTTTCATCCAAAACACCAAAAATCATACATTACGGAGGCAAATACAACCCCGAGCAAGCCTTGCGATCAACTATATATAACCCGGCAAATACGCGTAAATACCGTATAGTGGAATACTTGATGAACATATCTCAAGACAACCCGAGCAAATTTTATGACATATACTTATACATGCGATAAGTAAACTCCCGTGAGATTAGTACTCACTTGGCTAGCTAAATAAACTCAGCATAATCGCAATGACGGACGCTTTGCATGTCAGCATGCAAAACATTCAAAATTATAGTACGCATAACGCAGCTAATAATACCAACATTACTACATAACAATCTCGTACATTACCCCCAAAGAAATAACTTGACAAAGTTTACAACAACCTTATTCGAAACTTTAAGTTCATGACCTTTCCCCAATAATGATCGAGTTCAAACTCTTTGATTTCAAAGAGTCACCGCGTTTCCGATATTAACAAAAGCTAATCATCACATTTCTAATCATCTTTTAATCTCGAAATCGATACCTTTATCAGAAGCTAACAAAACTCGTAATATCCGAACATTAAATAAGCACCAGAAATCATGACTTACGCTTTCCAAGCAATCCTAAATCAAGTCGAAAGTACTTCTATCATTTTGCGACACCATTTGAAAAAGCTCTACAAAAGTCAACTATATTCCTCGTATTTTTCAACTTGTGTCGATAATTATCAAGCACATTTATCTGATAATCTAAACATATGGCAATTACATAACATAATAAACATCAAAGCTCAAAGTCAACTCAAATTCTCAAAAAAGTCAACATCCTCTAACTCAAGAAATACTCCAAAAGATTTGAACTTTCTTCACCTCAAAGCATAGAGAATATACCGGGGGAATATAGGAAAATTTCGAGACTGCAGCTCGCGAATGAGGAAAATTGAAAAAAAAAGTGAGGTGAAACTTGAGGGGAATTTCGGCCGTTAAGATGGAGGAAGAAAGAAGATGATTTGGATAGTAGTAGCTAAAGCAAGGATAAGAAATATAAAAAAAGTCTGTGAAGTCCCTTTACAAAAATATACCGAAACTTTCTTCCATTTCTACGTTCGGTTTCGGTTTGGTTTTCGTCTCGGTTTTAACAACACAACTCATCAAGATTTAACCCCGACCCCCAAATATCATTTCCATTTCAATTAAAACTTTAAAATGCTCAAGCGAAATATACTATGTTCGGCCGATTCGACGTATTTCCCGACTATTAAACTCGATTTTTTCCGATACTCCACTTTGAACAACTAGTATACTATTTCCAATAATATTAGTACGAACGAGTTATTACAAGTGGTCACATCAATGATCTTTCGTGACATTTGAAGCGGCTCGGCTTTGCTCAACTCGATATGAATCCGTTGAAATTATTGCTTTTGGTGTAAGCTCGGGGAAAAGTTTTAGAACCGTATTTAGGTCGACGGGGAGTATTGAGATAAATGAATTGGCTTGATGTGATCCCCAACGTACCTAAACCTCGCAATATCCGAGCTCAGGGGTCTACAAAGAGTTGAGACACGCCGTCGTTTAGAACTTTCTTGGCGGAGATGCCAACGCTGATCGGTGATGAAGAAAGTGATTTTATTTGATTGGGATGAAGCATGATGTCTTTCAAAAAGTATCAAATAAATTACTGATGAAAGCGCCACGTCTTTGGCTTTACCACCAAGGAAACCATTAATGCTACGTTACATACGAGGAGCGATCGGTAGGGGCATTACTCGGACAAGCTTGAGAAAAGGAAAGGAGAATGCATTG
Source organism: Lithospermum erythrorhizon (assembly GCA_019722365.1). Taxonomy (NCBI): domain Eukaryota; kingdom Viridiplantae; phylum Streptophyta; class Magnoliopsida; order Boraginales; family Boraginaceae; genus Lithospermum; species Lithospermum erythrorhizon. The sequence continues at coordinate 29,412 of JADFUC010001426.1, forward strand.
TCTGATCCGAGTCGGATGATGACGCAAATGAAATTTGAAGTATGCTCCAATTGAAAAGTTGTTGCAGACCATCATCTTTGCAATCCGGAAGTTGAAACATTGCTTTCAAGAAGCTCATCTTGTCGCTTACAGTCTCAGCAAAATCCGATCAAAATCGTTTTGTCGAAATATATGTATATGATTTGTTGGCAGAATGAAACATCTCGAATCAGAAGGAATAATTTAGAGTATTTATGTACCTCAGAGAAAAGTTGTTAAAGGCAAGTTTTGGTAGACTTCCTAATAATCATCCATGCAATTTGAATGTAGACTACATGATGAATTACGGATAAGGGATGTAATGGTGATCAAGTCTACCTCCATTAGGAAGACCATTTCTTTGACGGTGCGACTTGTAGAGAGGGAGGCTGGAGGCTGAATTTGGAGTTATTTCATAACACACAGACATGATGTGCTACATTCATTCTACGTTATCGGGCCCATAGGTCACACACATATACAATCGAATCAATTAGAATTGCTATTTCAATTGAAGGTTTTGAGGAAGCTTAGTAGTAACATGGCCCAAGTTGCCTGGATTTTAGTAATAAGTTAGTTAAACGACCTTGAGTCAATTTGTTTATCGAGCGACTCATTAATTGACCAAAATTAAGAGGACTATATAAGGAAAAGATGAAATGAAAAACCTAAGCATTTCATTTCATCCTCTTCCCCAAAAAGGATTCGGACGCCTCTCCATATTTGGGTTTTTTAGATTAAGTTTTGACTCAAATTCTTGTCCAATTACTAAGTAAGATTCTAGCAAGTCAGTCAGCGTATTTCGGCCGCTCTTGGTGGGTAGCGGAAGCGTTTCACTTGAGGTCTTTGGGGATTCTCTGAGGAAGATTTGTGAGAAAAAAGTTGCTAATATCAATTTGTGTATTACTCTCGTATTAAATCGTTTATGAATTTCATATTATATATGTTTCGTAATTAGAAGTAAATTTAACCATTTATTCGATCTTGGTCGCGTTTGTTTAAATGTTGTATGAATTGGTTGCATGAATTTTCCGTAGTTCTGCATCGAGGGATACCTTGTTTTGGTTCCTCTCTCATGACTCTCTTGACGTAATGCCTCAGACATCTTCTTCCCTTATAAGGACCTTTAGACTTTGAAGCATTGAGGATATAACTACAAGATACTTCCGTTGATGCTGCCAATGCATTTTGGGGAGACTAAGTACTTCAGGCTCTTGGGCGATTGTTTGATCCGAGTCGATCAAACTCCTTCCCTCTTGATGGATTTGAAGGAAGAGAGCTCTGATCACCGTCTGGGATATAATCTGTCGAGAACAGCATTAAGTCATTGTCCCAGGAAGCTTCCTTATGAGTGTTAGGTTTTGCATGGCCCGTAAAGGTAGCGAATCTTGTATGGGTTTGGCTATCCTCTTTGACTTATGTGTACCACGCCATTCCCGAGTTTACTCCGAAGACACGTTGTCGGGTTGAATCTCAACAGCAATGACCATTTGTTGATATGTGGCTCTGTCGTTCTTCAGGCAGTCGCTTCAGCGATTAGATGGCGTATCTGATGTAGTCTTCTCTATATCCTCCTGTCCCATCACGAAGGCATCCAAGAAGTCCACCACTTTGTAGCACAGGCAGTCTGGTGATGTTGGGAGAGGGTAGAAATGTTCGGACGGGCAGTTATCTTGGTGAGTTACAAGCGCGTCCTTTACGTTACTTACATTTTGGCTTGGGCACCGCATTTTCTATTTATGCGCCAGGGTGGGAACAAACCGGCTTCTCGGATGGCATACGCCCCCACAATTTATCTACCACCTCCCAGGTGCTTCAGCCGCTACTCCTTCGAGAAAGCTCCTCTTCTTTAGCCGGTGTGTTTTGTGTGGATCCACACAACCGATGTACCTACGTTAGATACACTTACAGACACCATCCTTTGGTTAACATGCAAATATATCATGAGTACTCCCTAAGGACTACGAATGAGCATAGTCTGTTTTCCTTGAGTTGTACAGTGGCGGATCCCTTTCATGGAGGAAATCGCGCAGTTCTGCATGCAGTTTACCGTTCTTGTGGGTACTCCTCAGGAACACAGGAGGTATACACTACATTCAGTCCTAAAGACTCCTCAGCTTCTTGACAGGAACCTACCTCCATCCCAGGCCTTGATGTAGTTAGTGGAGGGTAGGTAACACCCTCGAGCTTTCTTCTGGCTCCTTGAATGCCACATTCCATTTTTCGTTGGGAAGCTTGTGCTAAATGAATCGAGGGGCCTCTGACCTCAAAGCGCGACAATGTCGGCCCAGGCCAGCCAGTGCCGTTGTAGATCGCCGACATGTCTCGATGATAAACTCTACCATCACACCGTAATTGCATTCGCGGATGCTTCCCATGTTCATCATTGAGGGTTGGCCTTTTGATGGACTTACCATCCATAGAACCTTTGACACAGGGGTGTGGCAGCTGGCCGGATACCCTAGCCACGCCTTCATATATGCATCAATAATAAAAATAGCAGACATGCGGAATCACAACATAAATTGCTTGAAAGTTCGCCGATTCTTGATGCAGAGGATCTCGTGGGGCCTTTGTCACGTCTCAATCCTTCACGGAAAAGCGAGGTCCGAAATTCGGGGCCACGCTCCTCTTGTCCGGCTTAGATGTCCCTTTTGGATCATGCTTACAGGCGCTCCGATCTCACTCCGCTTTTGTCCCCGGAGATGATGTTTACTCTCCCGGTAATGCTAGGAGGAGGACCGTCGAGGACCCCAGATCCCCATCTCTGCCCAAGAAATGCCTATTTCTGCTCTGAGTCTCATGGCTTGGAATCTCCTTAAAGTAACATTGAATGAAGCCTCAATCTCAATCTTTAGATGTCGGAAATCGTCTATATCATGTCTATGATCTTTGTGATACTAATAGTACTTGATACCATTATACTTTGTTTAGGTAGTGCCCGGCCCGGGGAGGTCGAGAGGGCTCGACATCCGCTATTTCGCCAGACACATTTCCTCGAGGCGTTGAGAGGTGAGATCTCAATTTCCCTTCCTTCACCTCCTTCTTCTTCTTCCCATCCCAGGAGGTGGAATGAGACTACCACCGAGTGGTCATTAAATCCTGCCCGTTCTCCTCAGCAAACATTTCTCATTGCTTTTCCTTGCTCTTAACTTTCTTTCTCACCTTCTTGTAACTCTTTTTCTTGCTAATGACTTTTCTTTGGCTTAGAGGTCTCACTTTGTCAGCGCCCCCTACTTAAACACCGTTCTCGTGCTTCTTTCTTGAGATTTCTTATGTTTTCTGACAACATCCTCGGGATTACATCTTATGAAGCATGCGTGATGAGTGTGCGTCAACTCACTTCTGCTCTTGATTGGTTACGCCCTTACATGTGACTCAACAACATGATAAATCCGATTATTTATCTTGGTATCAACTCTCTTTATAGTTTCATGGTCGTTCTGGCGGTATAATGATTGGAGCAGCTTGACATCTCCCCCCCTACAAGACATCTTGTCCTCTCCTGAGTTGTCCCCGACCGCTTCAAACAACTTTTATATTCTACCCAAGTTTTGAGAATTAGGTCTGTAATGTATCACTAATTATCCAGCAAGTACTTGAGACATTCGTATCGCCTCAGGGGTTATAAAGTAAACAATAATATCATTGGACATCAAAATAGTAGGAAATTCGCTCGGCACTTGCAGTAAGAGTCGATGGCCAATTAAAAGAAGCGATTGGTTTGAGCTTATACATAACATCAAACACCTTCGGTGGAAAGTCAGGGCATTACTGTTCCAACAATTGGGAATTTGTACGTGGTAATGTTCCCCTTAGTCTAATTCTGGTTATTATTTTAGCTGATATCACTAGCCTGGTTGTGACCTAGTGTTTATAGTATCTTTGAACAATCATGAGGAATAGGCCAGGGCAATTGCAAAATTGGTTGTTGAGAAGCTGACCTAGTAGTCAGAATCTATTGGTTAGGTATGAGATTTAAACACCGGCTCATACGTCTCTTCTTATTTGTTGGCGCGTCCATTGCTTTGTTTTGTTGGTCTTTGGCTTTTTCCCTTTCACCACAATAAAAAATTTAGTTCCTTTTTCAAAATTTTCCTCGATAAATAACTTGTCAAAATCCAAAATTTTCGGAGCAGTCCAATTGTTGTGATTCTTATTATTAACTGAGGCACTTGTTCTCCTTCAGTTGTAAGCATAGTCATATGACTCTGATCATAGTGCTACAACCTCTCTCACAATTGTCCATTTATCAATGGACATAATCAAGAGAGGATATGAAGGATTCAAATTTAGTTGCTTTCTTTGTGGCAAAGAGGTCGAAACAAAAATGCATGTGCTTAATGGATGTGAATATACACCAAAGGAACCTCGTAATGAAGGTAGAAGATCATCGGTCATCGTCAGATGTAGCGACTATGAGTTCTTGAATATTCTTGAAATTTGTATTGACTTATACCCTGATGCATCTTCTTCTTCTTGCTCAAGAATGCTTTTATGGAATCATATAGCATTTGTCGTGACACGACTCCTTTCATGGTGTTTGATCACAAATGTTGACAATCACATCCATCTTTGCTAAAAGATACATGCATGCAGTTATCATGATTTACTAATCTTGGTGAAGTTAGCGATCGATCCCCTTACCAAGGCATTTAGTTGGATAGGTCATTCGCGCCTTATACCTTTTCCAGCAGTGCTCACTGCGCCTCCATGCAGCATTCATTTGGACGTCTCGGACATTCCTTGCATGATCCATTTCTTTTTTGCAGTTCTCTTACCATACCCGATCATTGTGTTGTTTCCAACAACTTTTCCAGCCTCCAAAATTTCTTCAAGAATATTATTGTTTGAGTTCATCATCTTCAGCCCCCTTGACAGAAGCTTTCAATTCAGGCTTTCAATTGTTATTCAGATACGGACCTCCTCATCCGATCCTAGTATAGTGTATTCCTTTCATTTTCTCTTTTGGTTTTGCATGCTAGAGGCCTCCGATTTGGTGAAGACCCTAGTTAGTTCAGTTCATTTCATTGTCACAGCGTCTGCTGAAAATCACTTGACTGACTACTCTTGGAGTAAAGCATCCTCATCTTCATTGTTGTCATCAAAACATTAACCTTTGTGGTTATCTCAACTATAAAGCAAAAGAAAGTTCTTTTAAAACTTAACGTTTCTTTGGTAATCGATCGAATTAGAACCTGCGCTTTGAATATGCCTATATCCTTAGCATTTTCCATACCAATGCCCTTTGGTTTTTTTGTTGTCGAGTACAACGGGTTCCTACTTCTGAGATTTTTCAATGATTATTCCCTCGATCGTTAGCGGGTTGGAAAACAAGTTTCCGTATCTGACTTCTTTATTGAATCTTTGACGGTCTTGTTGAAATTCTTTGCTTGTATTCATAGTTTCTCAATTAAATGTCACTCATTTAAAACTACTTTCGAAATGATCCGTTTCCATTCTTAGGCTCTCCGTCGTCAAGTGACATTGAAACGTGGTAGGGTTCCCAATCAATTCATTGCTTGTGGTAGTCAAATCTTGTGCTTTCTGACTTATAGATTGCTTTCATTGGTTTCTTGACAGAAAGCATTAGCGATGCCTTTAATTTATTGTTATATGAAACTATTAATTAAATTACCATGCTTTAGAGTTTCGGAATCAAGTTGTCAAGCTATTGAAATCCTAGACTATCCGTACTTTTGAATCTCCTGCATGAATTTGTCTCAACCCCCCAGCTTCTATTAGAGTGTCTTTATTGGTTTCCATTTTCTTATGCTGCATGATTATATAAGCGGAACATTCGATTATAGTAATTGTAATTAAATAGTCGGGTTCTCGCGATAATACCCAGGATTATGCAGTTACTTAGATCTAAATTGCATAATCGTTATAATATGTCTTGGTCTATTGCATAAGTATTATAAAATTTATTATCGATCCTAAAAGGAGTCACGCATACTATAGCGTTGAATTATATTTCATCTATGAAATTAAATTGCACTTTCTAAATTGGAAAGTTGATTGTAATTAATGGATTTCCTAAATTGGAACATAAATAATGTGATGAATTGAATGACATTTTAATTGAATTGTTAACCTCAATTAAATAGTGAGTTGGTTATTCAATGAATTAGCTCATTAAGCTAACGGACTAGGTTTTATTTATATGTGGTCATATAAATACAATGATTTAATTGAAATCATATAACAATTCATAATTCACAAAACCTAACCCTAGCAAGATGAGAATTTGGTCTACCTCCTCTAGGTTGTCCAAATTTCATCATCATCAAATCAAGTTCTTCATTTGTCTTCTCTAATCGAGATCTTAGTTCTATGAGCTTCAGAGTGTGGAATTAAATACTTCAGGTGTGGGTAACTAGAGCCTTTACACATGGAGTGTTGGGTTGGACTCAAAGGTTCTATGAAGATTTATTTGATGAAGCCGCTTCATTTGCACTATAAGTATTTTGATTTATTTAGATCTAATTTATAGAATTTAAATTGATCTTGGATTTAAATGTTTATGTTTTTATATAAGTATATTATGATTTCCTTGACTTTACTGTATGAGTATACATTGATGGCTTTATTGTTTCCCAGTGTTAATTGCTCTCAGCCTCCGGTTTCATAGTTGATATATTGTTATTAGTAATAGTTGGTTCCATCCATCCGATTGAGCAGTTTCCGTCTTTATGATGAGCTTTGAGAAGCTTAGCGATCATCTTGGCGCTTCGAGTAAGGATAATTTATACCGTAGTGGTTGTCGGTGATTGTTCTCCTTCGTGGAAACATATGTTCAAAGATTTTGATATCACCCTTTATCTTGAGTGCCCACTCACAGCACCAATTAAAAATTGTAATCATTCCTTTAGTTTACAGGTTATTCATCTGTGATTATGACCATAGAAATGCTGCTGACCACATAGACAAAATAGAACAAAGCTGTGTTAAAATAAATAACAAAGCCGAAGTGATAACAGTTCAGTCTTTGTACTGGGTTTAGAGGCAAGAGCTAGTGAAGGATTCTTAGATCTTAATGATTCTGAATAAGAACATACGAATGCTCCATATTCTACTTAGGTCTGATGCACTCTTTATGTCTTAGTGAATAAGTCGAGTTTCCCCTAACTTGAACCACCGCTCCTTACGTATGCGCTCTCTGTGGTAAACTATAAAAGAAGTAACATGATGTGGCTTAATGGTTTCTGATACCGAGAGTTTTATAGGAAGTAACCCCGTCATTCGGCCCTCTGAAAGATAAAAATTTATCGATTCTTTTTGCCTCACAAAATAATACATAACTATATTTTAAGTGGAAGTCGGCTAGATCTGCATAGAGGTGTATATATAGTTGTAGGCCTGACTTAACGAATCTTCTAAATGGAAAGATTATTAATGGGAATATTTCCATTACATCAAAATTAATGAGTGATTAACTTTCCTTTATCTGAAGCCATGAATCTTCTAATTCTGTCCAAATATTTCCTTTTTCATTATCACCTACAATCAAATATAGAAAATCAATTCAAATCACTTTCGAAAAAGACAAGTAATCTTCGAGATATATACGTGTCAGCTATGCGTCTTTATTAGACCATCATTAATGATTTAGACTAACATAGTGAAACACTTGATCAATTTTCATGCACTAATACTATAAATAAATTAAAACAATTGTGTGTTAAAACTCAAATGACAGATATTATGACTATAAATTGATCGTTACCAAATTCGTTGGAGGATAATAAATTCATTGCAAAACAAAAGGAAAAAAGTCTCTTGTTCAATCTTTGCATATTCGAATCTTGATGATTCCCCATATTGGCATTCAAGTTCAAGATCAAGTAACGCATGCTCTTGAATTAAAGTGGATAACATCCATGTGTTTGAAGTTGACATTGACAATCGAGTTCAGAAACAAGCTACTATGTACTTGACTTGTCTTTGTGAAAATTTAAACTAATAGAGATTGTACTAAAATCATATTAATAGAATTATTTAGTTGTAATAACATATTTTCTCGTCTGTGATTTATTTTCATGGACTTAAGAAAATTTGTTGATATACATGCATTTAGTTGAAATGGGAGTTTGTTTATCTTTACATTATTTTTCGAATGGATGATTGAATATTTCTTTTATCTTTTTATGCAATTTGTTTACTATATTTTATAATATGATTTGTCATATGATTGTTCATTATTTACTTATGGTATTGGAAAAAATAATTATTTTACCTGAATAGATGTATAGCTTCTTGATAGACAAAAAAATATGTGACTTGGTCAAGAAATCATCTTCAAGCCTAGAACATCATATAATATTTTCCCTAGTAATGTGTTGATAGTGTTGGGATGACAAATTGACAATCATTGAATGCCTAGTATGTTGATTGATGGTTTGATATAATAGTCTTATCAATAACATTGATTTACTGTTTAGTAGTTAACGTAGTACTTGAGAAGTCGTGAAAATATAGAAGATAATATATGTGTCATATAGTTTTTCCACAAGAACGGTTTATTTAACAATTCTTAGACTTGTGTGTAATCGTCTTGTGCTATTTGAGTGTTCTACTTTGACTATGTCAAAATGTCTTCTTTAACAAGGGATTATAATAGGTGCTGGTTTGGTATGTTGTATGTATAATATGGATGTTGACATTCTAGAGGGGATTGGCTCGACCTCATACACGTGTAATGATCTCGGCCTCTGGGATAGTTAGAATCCGATTTATATACGTGTGTGAGTGTATGAGTCACACTCGATTAGACCAGTGAAACAATGTAACTCATAGTTCGAGCAAAGAAAGTTGTGCATGATTTGGTGGCACATATATTGCCATATCTCGTGATTAGAGATCGAGAAACAAATGAATTGACTAGTAATCCTCTAAGGGAGTGGGAATGTTGAAATTCTAACTTAGTTTGAATAGTTATGTATGTCAATTAGTTTGTGGTGCATGTAAACGATATTACATGTAAATACTATAGTTCAAACAAGTAATTATTTGATAACAAATAAATTCTATGATAGTATTGGTGGTTATGATGACTTGATAGAGTGTGCTCATAGATCTGTTAATGAGCCGTGCTCAACCGAGCGGCTCGGCTCGACTTGGGGAGCCAAGGCTCGAAGCTCGGCTCGGTATATATTAAGCGAGCTTCGAATTGACCTTCAAGCTCGTTGGCTAGGCAAGCCGATTCGATAGCTCGGTTATACAATTATTATATACTCCGTATTGACCAGTTTTTGTTATAATTGTGAGATGATTTGAATTTATTGTCAAGGATCAAGGTGTTGTTATGATGACCTTTTTTGTAATAATCTAGTTAATGTCAAGGTCCAGTTTATCTATTGCCAATTAATGTTCATTTCTATTATTTTTTATGCTATCTAACCCTTTAAAATTTGAAATTTGCATCAAGTGAGTTAGCTTGGAGCTCGGCTCGGTGAGCCATCAACGAACCGAGCAAAAAATTCTCCAACTCGAGCTCAGCTCGGCTTGGTGACAACTATATATGCTCGTAATTTCTATGATAATGTTATTGGGCCAAATTTATTTATCATATGTAATTTATTATTTATGTATTAAAGGTCACAAACATACATTGACATTGGGCTAGTCAGTTTGGGCGATAAAATAGTTGGACTATTTTTTTATCCATGAAGAAAACCGCTTCCCTAATTCGATTAGTAAAACCCTAGATTATACCTATATATCTAAAGTTTAGTTATAAAGAGGCTTGCACGTGAGTCACACGAGTGGTCATACGTTTGAGTGGTGTGTCACATTACAAGGTTGTACTTTGACTTTCTTCATACTTCCTTTATATGGAATATCTTTTTCTCGATCCTTCTTCTTGTCAATTAATGAGATGAAATTGATTCTTGAACCTAAAAAAAATTCTCTATCTCTAGATTCTTCTTGCTCATAATATATCAATTGAATGAGAATTAAGATTATTCAAGAATCATATTACCTTAAATGCCTTCGTTGTTAGCTATTTCTAAAATTTCCAATTCTCCCTTGACTTCTCGCACTGATCTTTACATCATAAGAATGGTTGAAAGCTTTAGCCATTTGCTAATAATTTTGATTTTCTTCATTCCCAAAAGATCTCTAGTTCATGGCTAATATTACAGATAACCTATGTTACCAAAATGTAATGCCAAATAATCTTCTTTTCTCTTCAACCATTGCTCAACTCATATTTCCAATCACTGCACTCAAAACTGCAAGAAAAGAGATACCAAGATATATCTTGGTATTTCCAACGATAGTCAACCGAGATGGCAAATTGAACTTTTCATTAAAGGATCATGGAACACAATTAAAAGAACTTGCCTCATCAACTCTAATACTTATAGTTGTGACATCATGGATAGGAGACACATTTTTCTATAACATGTATGCATTGGAGAAGCGATTTTCATCAAGCTTAATTTTATTCGAGTTATCATTCTTGATAGACTTTTTCCTGAAGTATGAGTATAGAAACTACAATAGGTTCAAGAGCATCGTTGTGACAACACAAATTTTATGCGTTAGAATTCGAGTTCGAGATTCTTTGTCAAAGTAATATAATGAGTAAGTAGAGTGTCGAATCCACAAATCCCAATCTAATAAGTATTAATTCTTTTTCTTAATCTTTAATTAACTAATAATGAAGGAGTGAATTTATTATCTAGACTACTCAACTAAATAAACTAAGAAATTAAATTAACTAAACTAACTGAATGCAAAAATAGTGGGTTTTACTTAATATGTAGTATGGCAGGGCCTTTGATTTAGTGGTTAATGGGACTTCGGTCAGCCTCGCACTTATTAATTAAGCAACAAGCGTTACTACCGCGATTGATATTACTTCTCGGTTAACACCAATTAAGTCCCCTAAGAAAATTTAGCTATATCTACATGATAAAACTTTAAAATGAGGAAACGCCCAATAACGACATACGCTTATAAAATTGCCTTGGCATTACCTATATCTTTATGGTAAATGAAACATGTGTTCACCATTATTAATTCTGAAAGTGACAGCCACATTTCCTAAAAATTAATCCTTATATAAACTTGATTTTATATTGATATTAGGATATTAAGCTATGCTTACACACAATAATCGGAATTATGAAGCGGGAAATAAATTAAGCTCCAAGAAAATCAAATCATCGTCCAGAAATACATCGTAGTGCGGTAATATAAAATTGTTCATAATAAATAACATAAATAAATACATAAGTTCAATAACAACCATCCTCAATAATAAAAGAAAATAGACTTTAAGCGGATATTGACCAAACAAAGTCATAGAAAGAACAAAGGTTGTTTCTTCTTCCTTGGATTCTCCAACGTGACTAGTTGACCAAGTGTAGTAATCACCACTTCAAAAATACTTTTGTATGTTGCTTGTCAGTCTCAATGAAAAACCCCCTCTAACCATCAAATTGCTTCCTCCTTTTATGTGCCCTATGACAATCCAAGTCCATGGGCTCTCTTTCGACTCTTCATAACCTCATCGATGCAGTGAGACAAACATACCAAAGATTAGCGAAACACGTGTCTCTCCACGGACTATTTAATTCATTCACAAGATAAAAGCAAGTACAAACTATATCTCTTTGTTGCAAGTAGATCGAAGAAATTGTTATATTTTACCGGATGCCATTAGTATCGGATGTTTCGAGGCTTGAGATGTTGTTGTTGATGTAGACAGTGAAAATTTATTAAAAAATAATTAAAATGATTAAGACGACTTAATCAAATTAATTAAATCGAGCCACTAAAGGAATGCCACGTGGCTAGGGTTCTCGATCGAATCTTAAAATTTAATATAAAACCGTCAGTCGAATGAGGGTTTCAGAGAAAATAAACCAGAATTAAATATACACTAAATTTAAGTTAAGGCTAAAATCCTAATTTTATCTAATTAAAAATCGGTCATAGGGCCTGAAATTAAAGTTCTAGAAGTTTTGGGGTTGAAATGAGCGAGCCGGAGAGATTATGGGGTTAGAGCAAATCCTAAAGGTCGAGTCAACATAAAATATGTTTGACCCTAGAAAAAGAATCAGACATTCTTTACACTTTCGAAATAGGCACCTCTTTTTATTATTTGGAGGCCAAATAATTAAATTTTCAATGATCAGGACTTGCGTCAAAATTGGCCAGTTCAGGGTCATTAATGCATTATATTCATCGATCAATGAGAGCGGCATTCGGCCTATAAACCCAGTATATGTTCAAAAGTATAGCAAAAATCATTGAGAAAAATACACAAAAACCTGCAAAAATACGAAAACGATCTAAATTCTAAGTTAAATGGTATTTTTAAACCGCCAGTAAAAACACCATTTGGTGGTGGAAACCTCCAGTGTAGCTAAAATAAGGCGCATGAAATCAATATTTATTACATAAAACGCAATAGTGCCCGTAATACGTCTGAAGCGTCGATGAGAATGCGGCGTAGATTTGTGAGCAGCTTGAATATTAGGGAATAAAGCTAAATGTACGATTATTTAAAATCTTGCATGAACACCAAAATCTCATGTTTGATTCATCGAGTTAGGCCATAGAATCTGTTGAGCGTTAGGTCACATGGTTAGTTCGGGAAGGAAGCCAATGTCTAGTTGATCGGTGTCATCGACAAGATTAGAAACGATCCCCTTCATGCGATCCTTCGCTACATGACAAAATTTGCCAGGCGATGTAGAATAAGCTAGAAGAAACACAACTTTCAAGCTTAAAATCGAAGTCCCGTATTTCTGTGATGAGCTGCTAAGGCCATTTGTCGTATAAGCTAAAAGTGAAATCACTTCACACCTCAAGTCAAATCTAAGTCCCCCAAAGACAAGTAGCCTCTTAAAGCTACAAGTCCCACTGTGATAGGCTTATGCATTTACACAATCCGTTTGAGATCATATCCACTTAATTAAAATGAGTGAAGTCCCGGCCGGTACTAAAACCAAGTCATGGCTAGGACACTTGCGGTAAGTCCATCAAGTCTAAAATAGTGGAGATCGAGTCCGAGACCCAGGTCAGAGTCCATACAATACTTGTGAGAATCACGTTGTTAAGGCTCCCCGGCTCGAAGACAATATCAGTTAGGACCAGTACCGATCCGTGGTATGACCACGTATCCATTTCGTAATAGAGCACCTATCCAAGTCAAATCCAAATCAAGCTCAAAATCCAATCCGAGCTCGTACCAAGCTCTTATCAAGACTAAGTCAAATAAAGCAAACCGGGCATCTCACAAATCGTCGACTAAGCGGCAAGGGACTAAATAGTTTGGATGATGATCATAGCCCCGATTTGATAAGAGCACACGGCTACCTTGAGGAGTTTTCCCACTACGGTGGGTTTTATTTTTGTACCATTTTCATAAATAATAAAAACTCTTCTTTGCATTCGGTTTGTGGCATGTCACGTAGGGTGATCCTTCTACCATTACTCACCCGGCAGATGTTTCGAGGTTTGTCTCGACTCCTCTCCATGCTTCCAAAGGGTACTATAAGGAGAAGAGTCACGGCCGAGGCGATCCAGTTAATTACACGGCCCGATGCAGGGCGTCTCTCAACAACCTAGCTGAGAAGTCTCTCTAGCTAATGTACTGAGCTCTTGAGTAAACGAGTCTTTTACCATAGAAAGCGACTAGATGTTTGATGCAAGCTGAAGAATCTTACTCGGCTTTACATAGTTGAGACTTGACAGACGAGGAAACGTGGGAGGACTCAAACTTGATTCTTAGTTCATTCACCGGCTCTGGAGACTTCCTAGCACCAGCAATGATGACTGGTATTACCTCTGTAGAAGAGCAGATGGCTACCCTAACAGGGATGGTAGAAAACATGTTGCAAAAGATCACGACATCAGAGGCGACTCTATCATTTCGAGATATTAGAAGGATATTTGATCAAAACACAGAGAAAGAGTAAGCTGAGGGCTACTCAAGCTAATGGCGCTTCAACCTCTAAAATGGGAGATGAACTTTCCATCTATCCCATAAGACGGGTTCGTGTGGACGGCGAGGGAACTCTGATAGAAACTTCATGCTCGTTAAATTAGATGGAATGATTCCCGGCACAAATGAAGGACTATATCTTTGGGGGCAATAAAGGTCATGAACCGGGAGGCACCTTCGTACACCTACATAAGCCCTCGCCTCCCGCGTAGACCCGACTAAAAATGTCAAAGGGCTGCTCCCGGCCCCGCTGATTCCAACACGATGGAGGCGGGATGTATACTTGACTGAACTATCACAACCAAATGCTAAATTTGAGGGGTGAAATGAGTCAAGCGATTCGTTCATCCCTCAAAGGTAATGTGTTTCAATTTGCTTTAACTTAGAGGCACACTCCGTAGATGGTGGGAAAATTCTCAATGTTCGTAGAACTCCCGAGTCAAAAAGACCCAAGGAGAAAATCGAGCGAGGAGCCCAAGCTTCTACAAGTATCATGAGATCTTTGGGCGTCACGTTGAAAGTGTTTCATATTCAAGAGCTAATGATGGATCTCGCAAAGAGGATAATAACCTAGAAGAGAGGCAAGGTCTCTTCGGCCATATTACCACCGCTATCGTCCAGCCAGCTGAGGTCAAAGTGCCTCGTGACTTTAGGAAAATAAGCTTCATCCTGGAAAAGCATGGGTATTACTCGGGCGATGAAAACATAGGCATGCCATGTATGTGTGGAAGTCGGCGAGGAGCTTCAATTCACGGCAAAGATTAAAGGAGTAGCCTTTAAAACACGTAATCCGAACACGAGAATCATTATAATCCGAACGAATCATACAGCTAGATGGAATGACTCCAGTTTAAAATACTCGTTTCCTTTAAAAATGAGATTACATATAATATTTCCAAAATAATCACGGTTTAAAAACTTTACAATCCAAGCTGGTGATATTGACTGCATATATATCTGGCCTTATCCCAAATAAAGTAATGCCGGCGAAGCTGCTTGAATGTCATCTTTGTATCACGAATACAAAATAGCCAACTGACCACATGAGCTAAAGTTTCAAAAATACAACAATCAAAAGCAATTTGACCATGGCATGAAATCGGTATGAGGATCTACCGTGCTACTTTAGCCACTCGGAACAAAACTCTCAACTGACCTCTTGTATAGCTGTTGGCATCTGTCGACACAGCACAAATGAAATACCGCCCCAAAGCGAAAAGGTATAAGCAGCTTAATGAAACCTTACGGGGTGAGCTTACCCATGCGGAATGAAATTGATCAATAATATAATAAATCGAAATATGAATAAAATACATACATCCAGGACTACCTAAAAGGTCCTCCTGATAAAATTCGTAGGAAATCTCATACATAATACATGAAGATATAATAGAAGGTTTTAATGACACCTGATTGGGAAAGAAATCAATGAGACTCAACTGACTAAAACTCACAGTCATTGAGCCTCATCTACCATATCCCATTGGTATACCGTCCTCTAATGCTTGCTGAGGGAATGGACTAATCCATGTCACTTGTGACATAGACTAAGGGCTTACAAAATTATGCGCTTATACACAAAGTATAAGACTGGCAGCCTCTAGTACAAGGCACGCGGCTCTTATACACTAAGTCTGAGGCACATTTCTTGCTGATATAAGACTGCATCTTCTACACTTCAGTATAAGGCACGCTGGCAGCCTGCTAAGTATAAAGGCTGGTATCGTCGCGTATCTGCTTGAGGAGAGTCGCGCAACCCCACAATAATCCCAATGGGTGAGATCAGAATTGCCAGAGTCACCAATTAAGCAGATAACTCACAACATTAATACTTGATAACATTCTTTCTTATAAAGACAATATCCAAGCTGTGCTTGACTAAAACATCTACTTAATCGTAGGTCAAAACATAATCGCCCGACAAATACAGGAAATCATGAAGTGCGAAATAGAATACGATCAGAGCCTATAAGTTGAATCTGACTATTCTTTTACCTCAGGCAATCTTGGCCTTACAGAATATAATCACGCAATCATATAACAATTCACGTGTATGTCGTTTCTCAAGTAATCCATAACCATGATAACATATATATGTTCTATAAGCTCATGCTCAGATATTTGTGTTCAAGTCGTGAAATATTTTAAATGAGATAAGTACTTCTTCTCTAGCTAGCTACTATAGGAAGCCTTGTGAAAGACAAATAAGGTGGCTGCCACTTTTCCGATCAGCCTCATGACACCAGAAAGTAGATAAGGACCCTCTTTTACTATATAAGTTCTGAAGATACACCAACGACTCTTGGGGAACTCTCTCATGATCTAACGCAGGATAAAACTAATAGAATTATAATCCCATCGGACGCCTTGATCGATCCCCTTTATAATTCCATCTTATTATGTCATTCTAGATAACTTATAAGTCGTTTAGTTAATTAGTTAACATAATACTTTCAGAAATATCAATTATATTTCGACTTGAATTAACACTTTTTCGACCTAATGCCTTTAATCAATTTTTAAATCTTAATTTGACATGCAATAACTATAATAAGCTCAACATAACCTCCTACATTTTAAAGTCTTGAAAATATCAACTAAAAAGTCAACGAAAACCTAAAGTCAACCCAATATAACATCCTCAACGACCTCTGAAATCATGAATTGAAATCTTGCATAAAATCCACGGAGACCCATAACCAACTAAGATTCATCAAAAAATTGAATTATGGAAAATCAGCTAAAAGTCAATATCTTAAGAAATGATAAATGCTCTGAAAAGAGCAGACTTTCATGCCTTGCTGAAGAATGATGGGGAGAGACGTCTACAGAAAGCGATCTGCAGGTTGCGACATCAGAGAGAAATGGAAGAAAATTTTCCAAGGGAGGAAACTATTTTTAGGCCAAATACATGAAAAGAAAGAGACCAGTGAAGTGTTTGATAATGATGATGTGAAGACAAGCATATTAGATATTTAAAAACTTCGATTCCCGTTCGGTTTGGGTTAATTTCATAAACATGGTATTTAAATCTCAAGCAGACGATTTCAAGATAAAATATTCCATGTATACTAAATTATAAATAAATTCGGCTAAAAAATTCTGAGAAATAATATTATCATGAAGTATTATATTATCCCGAATTATCTTGACGAAAATTAAATATTTTTTTTTTGGTAGCAGGTTATTCACGATATCACATAACACTTTATAACCGTCAACGGTGCATATTCATTTATGGAAAGCAGTCTCGGCATGCACAAAGTCGTAAATGAGGAATCACTTTCATTAAAAATAATACCGTAGAATCCGCCTCCAAATAAATACACGCATGAGGAATCCGCTCAAATGTCGGATAGGCATCCGCCTCCATCTCCCGACCGAGGGGGCTACGCCCCTCGATGTGCATATCGCTTTTTAACCTCCCGAATCATGCCCACACGATATCTACTGAGCCTCCCGATTCGGAATTCTGGCCATTTCATGATACCATGGCTGATAAAGCATGTCTGCTTGGCCTTGTGTGTCCCAGCACTTACAATGACCTGTGATCTCGCCTTATGAATCATATTAGCAGTATCTCATATCAAAATCTTATTCGATTATCTCGCTAATATCTGTATTAATCTGATTATTTAAATCATATGGATCGCATCGAAATTCCATATGTCGATCATAATCTCAATTGTTTCATAATGAATCATAATCCACTTATGATACACATATCAAAATAGTCCCCGAATGACACGTGCGAAATATAACATAATATATGAAGAGTCCCGTCGTAAGATTTGTACTCACGCCGAGGCCAGCGATGTGGTATTTCTGGAATCCACCGTGCTAGATCAGGGCTTGACTCACTTATTCAAAGAAATTATACATTATAAGCAACGTCCATTAGAATAACCTCTCTTGCTTCTATATAATCCCCAATTTATACCGCGTCTATGATTCAAATTTTTAACTCTTGCTTGATAATCCACAACCCCCAAAGATTGGTATCCTTCATCTCCATCTTCATTCTAATAAAACAAATCTCAATGACCGGTGTCTCGCTATTAAATGATAACACTTTAAGCACGTGTCAATCGAACAATCAATTTGTATTAATTAAAAATCAGCAATACGTAACTTCC
>JADFUC010000258.1:0-44609 GCA_019722365.1 Lithospermum erythrorhizon
ATCAGTGGCACTGATTCAGTTACGTATTGCTAATTTACAGAAATGGTTGGACAAAATGTTACCTGGTATGCCATTAACTTCTCAACCTACAATATCTCTCTTCACTCGACTCCTTAGAGAATTTGACCAAAAGATAGCATGCAATTTATACCATAAATAATTTACTTAGGGCTAAAATAATAGCTTAGTTTATGGACTGCAATAAAGTTAGTCAAGTTACTTGGCAAGGAATTTGAAAGCAATATTGTCTATGTCAAAGTAGGCCACATTGCATAAAGAAAATGTTTATGACTTTGTTCATTTACTCAACTTACTAATTGATCTGCAAGTATAATTCACCTCAACCCATACCATTTTAAACTGGAATCCCAACTGCATAATAAAAAAGATTAGTCAGTTAGTATATAATTCATATAATAATAAATCTACTATAATGATCTATAAATAACTGTGATAGGTGAGTAATTCTATAAAAACCACTCAGTAAGTAAGCACAAAGTAAAGAAATCGAATTAAATTATATTTTATCATAATTGAGATTTTGTTTCACATTTAAACGAAATAAATTTCGTTAATGCATTTTGAGAGAAGTCTGCCTGCATCTAAGCACCAAGTAAAGTTTATCGATATTGTAGCCACCAGAAGTAAAAGTATCACCTGATCTTAGCCTAAACTAATCTTTGAACCAATTGATATTGATAAGTACCAAACCGCTATCGTGGCAGAAAATGACAATTCATTCACAACTGAAAAATCATGAACGACTTTAATAACTATATTTGAGTACAGAAAATAGTAACAATTTCCTACAGTAATAATGATACTTGAACTCTTAACGTCTACAAAACATATGCAACAGAAATATATTTCTACATGGCAACCATTCTTACAAAATCTGCAGTTTTTAACATTGTTTCCCTAAGCCAAAACAACAATGAGCCCAAATATCAAGTGCAACTGTCAAAATCACAATTGTAATTACAAGCAGATCCTTATTTGCTATACTCCTCCATCCTAAAAGATTGTCAAATTTTATTTACAATTGTCAACATAAACCGATTTACCGCCTTAGCTCACACACATGACTTTCATTTTAATCAAAGAATATTATGTTTATAGTAAAAAGTACATTAAAATTATCAACCTTTTATATTTTTTTCCACAAAAGAGTATACACTATATCGAAATTATTTGACTTCAAATTAAAACTCAACCTAGAATTCAAAGTTAACATTTTTTTACGAGATTGAAGAAGAGGGTGTACATATTTATTGATTCAAATAAAATATAGATCTACAAACCCAAAAACATATGGAAAACCACAAGCCAAACTCTAAATGAAAAAAAAATATAAACTTATTTTGGAACAAAATTAAGAGAGATTGATTTTACTAACAGAAAATACCTAGTGACGGAGGAAGAGGAGCTGCCGCTGTGTTGCTTCGTCGGAGGTGGGGTTCACGATTTCTCTAGAGGGGAGCTGCTGGTGCTTGAGATTTAGATACTGGGATTAAGTGTAAGGTTTGGCGTTATAGTAATGTAGAATATCACAGCGCTTATGGCTTCTTCAGTTACAATATATTTTAGCTTTATGAGTGTATGTTGGGCTTCACTTCTATAACATTTTTTTAAAAGTGCTATTAAAATAGCGTTATTGCTTTTAAATCTGTAGTAGTGATAATAAATAATCTTGAATATATTGTATAATATTTGTAAAGACATATCATTACATATAGTATTTTAGTTTATTTTATCAATATTATCATGATAATTTTGATTAAAATTAAAATTATGGATATAAATTAATAATAGGTAATTTTGCTTATTAAAGTGGTCTTTTTAGGAATCGAAAGTAATAACATTATCTTTTTGGTCAAAATCATCCGTTACTCACTAAAACAGAACTCTTAAATTATGGAGACCTGCAACCTGGTTACTCTTTTGATTAATAAAATGACAATTCCTTCTTTCATGTTCATGACATCTCCAAGTGTCTTTAGTAATGATCACATTTTTTTTTTGTTTGAGGGCATGCATGGCTCAATTGGTAAAAATTAAAATGTAGGTATTAGTATTAGCACACCTTTTCACAGTGTGGGTTCAACTACTCGTGTGAGTGAATACAGTGTTCGAAGTAGTTAAAGGAAAACTTTAATCCTGATCCCGATTGAGACAATCCTTCGATTCGTTAGTAATATTTGAGGAATTTCGATGAATTTGCTAATGTGTGATTTCACTAGTAATCACATTTTCATTCCTTCTCCATGTTACTTTTTCGTTTATTCAAGAACAAACGTGTAATTTACAAGTAATAAATATCATGTATACCTTGAAAATTATCTTGGATAAATATAATTAATGTGATCACACTGTGGAGGAACAAATAATAAGGATACAAATATGAGGACCACAAATGGACATTAACAACCGAGTCCAACTTATGATACTAAACAATTGTTTAGTATTTTGGTGATAAAGAGATAATTAAGTAATTTGACATAATTATATTATCATCACGACAAAATAAGTTATAAATCATCAAGATTGCATGATATATTGTGACAAAATAAGCTACAAATCGAGAGTTGTGGTATATTGTGTGCGAATAAAATTCTGGTAGTATGTATTATATATTATGACGCAAAAACTTAATCAAGTTAAAATGTGCTAATATTCGTTGTTGAAATTTCTTAGCATGAAAAACAAACTAATATCTGAATCCAGGCAAATACGTTGTTATATATTATAAATATTGTCGTATTGTGCTAAAATTTACCGCTGACGCGTCGTAATCGTGGAAGCGTTGTAATTGCCAAGCTTGAAATCAAGCAAAAATCAAAAGAAACTTTTAACCATAATTCATCACAAAAAATCATTTACAGTCTTTATGTTGCACGATCTATTGAAATCTCATTAATTGCAACTTCAAATTCAACAAAAAATCAAACTTTAACCAAAATTTACCATGACCCCCAAAATTCGCTTGAAATTCTGATACAATTAAGTGTTTAAATGCAAATGCAATAATTGAATCACTAGATGAATGTATGGCGAGATAAGTCACGGGGAGATGCGAGGAGAAAGAAATTTTTGTGATTTTTAAAGCACTATTGTTATTTTGAAATTGAAAGCACCCGAAATGGAATAAAATCTTGAGAAATATTTTTGATTGTAAACGTATGTATACAAATTAATGAAATTCTTTATGTATAATATCTAATGGTCAAAAGCTTAAAAATTAATGATCTAAGGGTTGAGATTTGTTTAGTAACATGATACTAAGAAATTGCTTAGTAACAGAATATTAGCTCTTGACAATCACAGTACAATTGGACATTGACAACATGTCTTTTGATGAAAATTATTTATAACGTGTGAATTATGTAGTGTGGAGGAGTGAAAATTCCGTGGCGTCGTTCCCAGCCATGCATAAGGCGTACGCATGCACCATTCGTTATCACAAATTTAAATTCGTACATATGCATCATAAGGCGTACGGATGCACCATTCGTCATCACAAATTTAAATTCCGTGGATATGTTACATCTTTGTTAAAAAGTAGCATTTGAAATTTCTTTGTAGTAGTGGAAGCACTTTATTATACTGCCAAGACCCACCAATCCCAAATCAATCATCTCAGTATAATTTTTGAGCTAAAATTCATTTTTTTCTCTACTTTAAACGAGTTAATAATTATCAATTTATCAATTTGGTTCGAGATAGTGGAATCAAATTACATTTTAATAGTATAGTTGAAGTTGAGATTTGAGTAAACTAGAAAAGAGGCATGTGGATATAATTTAGTCTTAGAGACGAGGAAAGCTAGAAATAAATTATAGGATGGGCCAAATATTAAAAAAAATTATGTCGGTCTAACTAAGAAGTAAAATTATAAAATCGGGGTGGGCCAATAATAAAAATTTACAAAATTCTAAGGAAAAATACAGCATAAATATGTCATTTTTCTAAAAGTTTAAAGGCAAAATAAACATTTTAAAAAGTTCGGGGGGCCAAACCTACCTTGACCTTTAGTCAGCTCTGCACTTTCTGTTTGATCTACAATTTCCGCAACTTGATAATTTCATAGTTTGTGCATGATACCAAATTGGGGATTAAACCGCACACATATAACTAACTATTTTCAAGGACTAGATCCTAACATTTAAACTATTGGAGACCTGTTTCTTAGGTTATCTTGAAGGATAAAAGGTTATAGGCTTTGGGATAGAACGAGCAGGGATTGAAAGTTGTGATACATAGAGATGTTATTTTTAATGAAAATGAATTTCTGATTGACTCTCTTCTTGCCTATTAATCATGCTCGAATGAGGTGGAAGCGACTACCTGACTCTAACACTAATCAACTTTGAACCTTCTTAGAAATGAGATTTCATAAATTAGTTATTATGAAATCAAGATGAGACCTTCTCCCGATGAGATTGAAATAATGTTGTTCACGGCAGTTCGCTGTCTGAATGTTTTAGAGGATATGCATGATAACTTTTGCGATTCCAATGTTCTTGATGTGAATGTTTTGATTCCAATGTTTTGCATGACTATCAACTCGTGGGATAGAAGTAAAGAAGTAGACTGTGACATGAGATGACAATTTGAATGATTATAATTTGTCTATTTTTTGCTTTTTAATGTGTTTTGAATCTCTTGAGTGTGATGAGTCTAAGACTTCTAAAAGAAGCTTCAAGGTTGAAATATTTCAAAGAATGGATTGATGCTATGAATAGTGAAATGGAATCTACTGGGAATTAACGAACTGAAAACGTTTCTAGACCCCCAGTTAACCATTGGTAGATTGTAAGTGGTTTTAAAGGTTAAGCAAGAAATTGATAAGGTTAGATTTAAAAGGTAGGTTAGTAGCTAATCGTTTACTCAAAATGGGGAATTGAATTTGCTGAAATTTTTGCTCATTGGGTTAGTTTACTATGTTAAGAATCATCTTTGCTTTAGTTGCTCATTTTAATTGAAATTAAAACAAATGGATACTACGCTTTCTTACATGGTGATCTTGACAAAAATATCTATATGCCATCAGCACGAGGCTTTGTGGATCCTAAATTGCACGATAAGGTGTGTTTGTTAAAAAATGTCTTATGGTTTAAAAGCAAACCCAGGCAATGGAATATTAGAATTTGACAATTACATGCGGTTTTTGAAGTTTAAAAAGAAACTCTTTTTGATTATTATTTATACTTTAGAATATAGACTATGTGTATGTATTTCTTTGCTTTATGTGGATGACATATTGATTGTTAGTCCGTGTTTAAGTCTATTGAGCATGTCTGAAAATATTTTTGTAGTAATTTTGATATGAAATTCTTAGGTGATCTTAAAAGATTCTAGGCATGAACTTATTAAATGAGTGAAATCTACTCTTGTTTTAATTTTTGTGAAAGCGGGCGGGCATTAACTTTTATTTAAAATTTCATTTTGAATCAATTAAATTAAACTAAAAAATCATATTGTTAAAGATGTTAGAGAAGAAGTTATTGCTTGTAAGATAAGGCTGGTAATAATTGCGAGTGTTAACAGAGGAGAGAATTTAGTTGAGGCTCTTGTGGTGCCATAGAAAGTGACTCTAGAGTTGAAATCGGATATTGTTTAGATTTTCTATCGAGATTTTCTACTTTCACTTTTTTTTTATCGTAACTTGTTTTCTTTGACTATTACAAAATATTAAATATGTTTCTCCTTAAATTTTGAAAAAATCCAAGTCATGATCTTTATGAGAATGAAATACTCCGTATATGATATGTCATCATCTATAAATTGCCTCCTTAGCGTATCAGTCAATGCTTAGGAGGCGGAATGCCGTTATCTTTAAATGCGCTTTATTAAAGCATGAAAAATCTCGTTCTCTTACTCAAAGCATTTCATCCCACCCACCTCTCGGGTTTTTACTACTTTAACTTGACCCACTTGGCACTCTTGCCTTTTACGCTATTGTTATATTTCTTCCAAATTACATCTGAAGAAAAGTACATGTAAATGTAATCATTGTATTTTAAATCCTTTTACTTTTTATTATATTCACGTTGTGCGCGTCTTACAGTGAGTTGAAGGCATTTTTCAAGTGTTTGGAGATGTAGGGGATCGAGACCCCGTCGAGACGGGGTCTCGATGAGGTCTCGATGTCTGCAAACAGACTTGGATTACGTATAGAGCCATGTCGAGGTCGTCGAGACCGTAAATCGAGACCATGGGTGCCGATGAATCTCGATCAATGATTCGGCGAGAATAAATGGGGATTAGGTCACATTTATTTTATTATCCTAAAATATTTCATTTTCTCTCAAATTTCCATTTGTTCCAAATTCAATAGAGTTGTTCTCTACTTGATTAGTATCATCTGTATATCATTTTAAGCTAAATCTAGTGAGTAGATTTTGTCATTGAGAATACTAAATTATAAAGTATTACTCAATTGGAGAAACTTAGTTTGATAGGACTTTGTAACAATCATTGAGAGTTCTTTCTAGTTGATTTAACGGTAGCGGCAGGGGCGTACCTTGAGGGGTAACTTTGTATAAAAGATAAGTGTTATTTCCTTACGGTATTTTCAATTATTAATACATTCGAGATTACATTGAGATATTAGACTTCGTAGGTTTGGGTGTTGATATGTCATTTTAGTTATATAGATTCGTTCCTGACCATTGGTATCAGAGCTTGGTTGGCTTGCAGTGCGGATATAGTTTATCGAAATCTAAATGGCAAAATACGAAGGTATCGACATATCTTTGTAGATAAATTCGATGGGATTGATTTAGCGTTGGAGGCAGACATGGAGGATTATTTGTATGGGGAAGAAACTTCATGGCCTTTTAGGCGAAGCCCGCAAATATGGAGATTGAAGAGTGGAGCGAGCTAGTGGAGCAAGTCTTGGGTATAGTGAGACGTGTTTGTCTAGAAGAAAGCGTTACATTTGCGATGTGGCGAAGAGACCACAAAGGGGCTTCGTATTAGCTTTGTTGAGATTTATATGAGAAACCATCACCGCCAACAATAAGATGCGGTTGATGACAAGCTGTTTCACTTGAGGATGTCGATAGATACTCCGATTCTTAGGCACGCCCAATGATTTGATAGTTTTGTCATCGGTTGTCTTGTTGAAGTCAACTTAGGATGAATTCTGGCAGTAATCTGTGCTCTTTCTTGAGATAGTTGGGGAGTAGATGAGAGGCTCTTTGTGAGTAATTCGTCAAATAAAGATGCAACAAAATAATCAACATCTCTATCGAAATTGGAGAAAACAATAAATTAAAGAAAGGTTACCGTTGAATGTAGGCAGTGAGGAACTATGACAAAGGAGGCGACAAGAATAAATGGAGGTGAAAGTCAAGAGAGAGGGAAGAGTAAATCGAAGTTTGGAGGGCCGTACTCTTGAGTCTTTGAGGGATATTAAGCGAAGCCCCAGTCGCGTATTTAACGGCCAATCTGAGGCATTTGATAGTCGAGGGCAATGACGATGTGAATGTTGTTGATGACTATGCGGATGCTCTACTTTTGTTTGTTGATTGCTCGATAAATTCTTGGATTCTTGATTCGAGAACTGTCGTTCATACTAGCCCCTCGAAGGGATATAATGTTGAATTATATGTTTGGAGATTATGGAATTAAATGCTGCTAACGGTGGCTAAGATTGAAAGGTATGAGAGATGTGAACTTGAAATTTAAATAAAGATAGTTCTACACGGAGATTGACTAAAGTGAGACATAATATCGGTGGTGAAGAGCTTGATTTACGTGAGTCGGTGGATGAGGATGGTTACCGAACTACATTCGGTGAAGGCAACTGGAAGGTAGCTCGAGGTCTGCAGTAGTAGCAGAAGTGCGAAATAGGTACTCTGTACCTTACTGGGAGTTCTCAAATGACTATAGGCGCTATTAATAGTTACGAGAGAGCGATGTTGTGGCTTTAACCGATTGCAGACATGAAGCGAAAGGTATGGCTGCTGTTTCAAATAATGTGATACGAGCGAAATCTATTGATCGTCATATACGTGGTATGTGCAGGGGAAGCGAGAAGAAAGTCAGTTTGCTAAAGCGGCGTTGAGCCTTGAAAATCACGAGAGGAAGCTTGACTTAGTTCTACTGGATGTTTGAGGGACCGGCGCACATTGGTTACGTGGGAGATTAAATGCGTATTATGTAACGCCGTTGATGATGCGATGAAAAGTTTGGTTTATTTCACGAGAAAATAAATCCGAAGTTTATGAAGTCTTCGAAATGGAAATTTATGGTTGAAATGAGGCGAGTGAGAGTGAAGTGTTTGAGATACGACAATGGGGTGAATCTGGTGATATGGATTTGAGCATTATTGTGCGAGAATGGAGATTAGGATGCGAGAGAAAGGCATTAGAACACCCCAACCGGAAGCGAAATAATTTGAGAGGATGAGCAGGCGCTAAATGAGCGTCTTTAGAGTATGAGGTTACAACGTGGTTTGCACTCAAGCGTTGCAGGCGGGCCTTGTCAATCTTGCTTTGCGCTTCTTGATAAGCAGAGAGGACCTTAGGTCCCTCACAGATTTCAGAATTCCCGAAGAGAAGTGGAGTTCTAAGAAGGTAAATTACTCTTTCCTGAAAGTATTTGGTTGTTTGGCGTATGTTCATGTGGAAGCAAATGCTAGAAACAAGCTTGAGGCTAAATCCAACATTTGCTACTTTATTGGCTATGGCGACGCTGAGATGGGATACAGGTTCTATGATTTGAAGAACCGGAAGATCATTCGGAGCAAGAATATGAATGTGATGAGCCGGGTGTTATACGAGGCAGGGCCAGAGAGAAGTGTTAGAGGAGAGAAATGGAAGGAGAAGTCTGGCTGAAATACCGAAGAAGTCGAATCACGCGAGGAGAAGGCGCTGACTCGGTTGTTCACTTCCAAATGGCGTGTCTTAAATAAATTGCACTTTCCTGAAGATCCTTTTAACGATATGCCGCCTTTAGAAGAGATGGGTTCGGATGGAGGGAGACAACAAAATGCGATGATAACATTTACGTCGTTGATCAGCGAGGAAGAGATTGTCCCTGATAGTGATCGAATGTAGAGACACACAGTGCCGGAAGAAGTATCGTGTCGAGGAAAACCAACTCAGAGGTATTCGCCTCTGGCAGCTTTCTAGCTGATGGCAGCCAGAGGCGGGCACATTAGTTATGTCGAGTAGTCTGATGTGATGAAAGCGATCAAGTGGGAGTTAGCGATGAAAGAGGAGATGGAGTCATTGTTGTGAGCATGGCGTGGGAGTTAGTAAGACCGCCCGAGGAAGCGAGAGAAGAATATTGCGAGAATAAATGGGTCTGAATCAAGGAGGAGCAGGATGGTAGCGAAAGCGTAAAGCTCGTTTGGTTGTCAAGGGATTCAACGGAGGGAAGGAATTGACTGCTTGAAATATTCTGCTTCGTAGTTAAGCATGACAATCGGAAGCGTGCAGAGTTGGTAGCGAGGTGGTCTGCACGCCCAAATGGATGGATGTAAGCTAGCGTTCTTACATGGTGATCTAGATGAAGAGTTATTCAGCAAACAACCTCGAGGCTTTGAGTTAGAGAAAAAGAAGATTTGGTTTGCAAACTTCAAAAGAAGCTTATGCGGCTTGAAGCAAGCTCCGGCGATGGAATATTACCTTTGATAACTTTATCAAAAGGTTGAAGTTTATAGATTGTGAGACCGACCCTCTTTGTTACATAAGGAAGTTTCAAAAGATTATGTTATCTTAGTTCTTTATGTTGATGATATGTTGATTGTGGGAGCTGATTTACCGAGTGAACATGTTGAAGAAAAGAGTTGTCGGTGGGATTTAGATGAAAGACCTAGGTGAAGCTGAGAAGCAAGTGCAGGGATGAGAATAATCGGAGATCGGGATTCTACGAGATTGACACAAAGAAGAATACTGAGAGAAGGTAATCAAGCGTTCAACATCTTTGGATGCAAAACTGTAAGTACCCAGTTAATTGCTCATTTTCAATTATCATTCTGACATTCACGGTAAAGATGATTTAGAGTATATGGATAAGGTGCTATGCTTCGCGATGGAAGTAGTCTTAATATGCTATGAATTGTTGTTAATGGATAAAGAGGATGATGGTGCTAGGGGCCGAGGAGACTCAAAGAAAGTGGAGTTAAATTCTAAAGCCATTCCGTTCTTGTGATACCGTGTGCGTAGAGGAGTATGCTCGAGTCGGATGCAAATCATTGAGGAGATATAGGACTTGCTAGAAACCGCCCATATTAGTTACAACCAAGTGACCTGAGGGTTCGACTTTTGACTGATATCAAACCTTGAAATGTATCATGGAGAGTCTATTAAAGACATGCATCGAAGGTTGATACCATCGTAAATAACTTGGATTCTCTGGGAAGACATTATCGCTTAGAAGAATTAAATGGGAGAAATTATTGAAACCCCGTCGATCGAGTTTGGCCAAAAAGTATGTGCCATAAATGAAGCCAAGGATATCAAGACTCTTTCCACTCAAGAGCTCATTGGATCCTTGAAAGCAGAAGAGGAAGTAATTGCTAAGAACAAGGCTCGGGAATTGAGGGACAAAGAAATGAGCTCTTTGTGGTAAAAGCACAAAAGTTGTTGAGAAGATTGAGGCGGCAGGGATGATGAAGACATGGCCATGTTTGCTAGAACTACAAAAAGTTTCAAAAGTTTCTAAAATTCCAAGAATAATGATGATCATGGACATAGAAGCTTCAAAATATGACAACTATAAGAGGAAATACGAAGACAAGAGGGCAAATCCAAAGAGCTAAAATGTTTTGAATGCAACAAGCCCGGACATCTTAAGATGGATTGTCCTCGTCTAGCTAAGAGGTCTCAATCCAAGAAAGTATGCAACAAGGCCACTTGGGAGGATGAATCAGGAAGCGAATCCGACTCCGAAGTGGAGACATGCAATGTAGTGTGTCTCATGGCACAAGACTCTATGGAGGTACCTCTTGACTCTAATTCTGTCGGATGATAGGCTTCATTAGTGATGATGAGCACTTTCGACTAGTAGTTTTGACAAGCCCTAAGCAATAACACTATAATGAGTTGTTGATTTTTGAAAAAATTGCTTAAAAGAAACAAGAACTTTCGAAAACAAATAAAAACTTGCTTGCTAAAACTACTTCTCTAAAATGAAATTCTTAGCTAAAAGCTTGACTCCGATCTTAAAAATGATGGAATTCTTGAAAAATTGGGCTTAAACAAAATCTTAGTAAGATTGAGTTGGAAATGTAGGAGCACTCAAAAATCACTCAACTTGTATTCCTTGAGAACAAACAGAGTTGAATGAAATTCTTGATGCTCAACGTTATCGACCAACAAAAGGATTAAATTTATTCAGTGATAACTGTATCATCCCAATGTTACTTAAATCATCGTTATTAAATTTATTAGACGCATTTCGCTTCACTTATTGTGAGAAAGGAAATCGTGAGTCTTCTAGTTGTCCGTTCAAAGGTTAGTGAGATTGGGCACCTATGTCCCCCGAGTCTCCAGACCGAAAATGGATCGTGAGGAAATCCGTTTATACTTGAGACCCAAATCCCATTAAGGTACCTCGAATAAAATTTTAATATTATAAATTAGACGCTCATCCCAGGCTATTGGATGGTGGATGGCGGATGCTCAAACGCATGACGGAGATGCCTCGCTTTTCTTAAAGCTTGGTAGCAGGCCGGTAGGAAATGTAAAGTTAAGCTAACATGAGAGCCGCCAAAAATCTTAGGTAAGGATAATTGGTAAGAAAGGTTGTTTTAAGATTAAAATACTTTTTGCTTATTGATGGCGTTAAGTTTAATTTACTAAGTGTGAGTCAATTATGCGAAAATGATTATGGTCAAGTTTTCTAAACATAAATGTGTCATTTCGAATGCTTCATGCCGTTTGTTGTGTATGGTTATCGATTGAACAATGTCTACTATGTAAATTTACGGTTTGGTTGAAGCTAGTAATATTTGCATGAATGTGGTTCATGATGATGTGATTTATAGCATCGGCCAGGTTGGTCGTACTAAGCGTTAGTATTATCTAAATTGCCAGCACTCGCATGTAAAGGTCTACCCAGTCTACGCGTACAAAAAGGATAAACTTTGTGATAAATGTCGGCTTCGGTAAGATGCATAAATCATCTTTTAAATCTATAAATCTTGTTTCGTCAAACCCCGTGCTCGATTGCATATGGATTTGTTTGGAGAGATGGATGTGGTGAGCTTGGGAGGATCCAAATATGTTTTTGTTATTGTGGATGATTACTCAAGGTGTACTTGGGTAATTGGTCTTGCTAATAAGAGTGATGCTTTTAATGAGTTTGCTAAGTTGTGTAGAAAGCTCATGAATGAAATTGATTCAAAATCAAAGCGATAAGAAGCGATCATGGAGGTGAGTTCGAAAATGAGGAGTTGAAGAGTTTTTGTGGGAATATGGGATCCAAGCCTTGACTTTTAGGCACACCTATTAAAATGGAGTTGTGGGCGAAAGAATAGGACCATTCAAGAAATGGGCCGGACTATGTTGAATGTAAACAGAACACAGCAAAATACTTTTGGGGACGTATTACGTGGACACCGCTTGTTATACTATCGACCGGGTATTTCTTAGACTGTGCTTGACAAAACTCCTTATGAAGCTTGTATGGTAAGATCCTCGTATTGATTGCTTTAAAGTTTTTGAGTGTAAATGCTATGTTCTAAACACCAAAAGATAGATTGGGTAAATTAGATGCTTTCTAAATCTAATGAAGGCCCGTCTTTCTGGAAGTTCACTAGAAAAACTAGTAAGCGTATATAATCTATAATAAGAAGGATCAGCCAGCGTGCAGAATCTATTCATGTTAACTTTGATGAATCTAATCCGTTTGTTGAGAAAGTTGTAGTAGATGAGGATGATTCATTAGGTGTCAATGTGGATGTGAATTCTCAAAGAAGTGATGAGCCTCAAAACCAAGGTTCAAATGAGGAAGCATCAATTATGGGGGAGAAAACAAATAATCATCGAGAACCGCAAGACGTGGATGATTATCTCCATGGGCGAACACATGAAGATTTACCTAGGAGGCGAGAATCGTTAGCAAATCATCTCCCGGACCTTATTCAGGTGATCTCTCGAGGGAGTAGCTATGATCCTCTTATGATATTTTGCCTTCGTAGTGCTTACGTGTCTCAGTAGTACCTTTTAATGTTAAACAGCTCTAGAGGATCAGTTGGATTTTATCTATGCAAAAAACTTGAACAATTTGAATCTAAGTTTGGCATTTAGTTGAATAACCAGTAATTTAGAACCATTATTGGAACAAAATGGGTTTTAGAAATAAACTTCATGTGAAACGGTGTTGTTTGGTAAAAGAGAGTGATCTTGTTGTCCCGGGTTATAATCGAGTCGAGAAAGGAGTAGACTTCGATGAAAATTTTGCTCAGTTGCTGGAAGTTGGAATCCATTCGTATTATCACAGCTTCATTTAGTCATATGGATTCAAACTTCATCAATGGATGTTAAAAGTTCTTTTTAAATGGTTTTTGGATGAGGAAGTTTTGTAAACAACCCACACAGTTTGAAGATGCCATTATCCTAATCACGTGTTTCAACTGAATAAATACTGCAGTTAAAACAAGCACACAGAGAACTTTGGAAGGTAGCAGAGGTGCTTTATATTTAGTTGCAAATGGTTTTGAAAGCCTGAATTCCATTACTTTCCTTAAAACCAAAGAACAAGCTTATCTTATAGTTGTCCAAATATATGTTGATGATATTATTTTGGTTCTACTAATGATTTGTTGTGTGAAAATTTTCAAAAATGATGACAGTGAGATTCGAGAGATAGCGTGATGGGCGGAGTGAACTTGCTCGGACTCAAGTGAAGCAAATGGATGGCGAGTTTTGTTTGTCAAAGAAAATTCTCGAAAGAGCTCATAAAGAAATTAGGGATGAAAGATGCAAAGTGATCGGGACTCATGTCACGTCGACTAAACTTGACAAGGATGAGCAATTACAAAAGCGTTAATGAGACCAAAATATCGAGGTATCGAGGGATGAAAGTTGCACTTGATAGAAAAAGTACTAGTGGGACTTGTCATTTCATTGGACATAGCCTTACCTCGTGAATTGAGCAAGCAAATAGTGTGGCATTGCTCAGCGGAGGCGAGTATGTGATTGGAAGTGCGCATTGACTCGAGTGCTTTGGATAAAACCGAGCAGTGGGACTGGGATCAAGTATAATCAAGTACGGTGTTATGTGACAACACTAGGTACCATCGACATTTGCAAAAAATCCGGTCTGACGTTCTAGGACCAAGCATTGAAATCCGTCGTCATTTAAATCAGGATCATTAAAAAAAGGGAACATTGATCTCGAGTTAAAATTTAGGGACAAATGATCAACTTGGATATCTTCACCAAACCACTACCGAGGATCAATTTAACGCGTTAAGGCGTGGTTGGGGATGCTTGATCTTTCAAGTAAAGTAATCTTGTCTTCTAAATTGTCTTTTATGTCCTTGAATTATATGCATGTTGTGTGTTTAAATTGTGTGATTTTTGTTGGGATGATAAGCCAAATGATAAAATTGTCGATTGTGATGAATCGTGTTGATTGTTGTGGATGTTAGTGAAGTGTGGAGGACTACGGTTGTGTATCGAGGTAGGAGATGTTGGTTTTGTTGGGTTTTTGAGTGAAATTGTGGTGGTTGCTTGATTGAATGTGTTTCGGAAGTTAGTTGATAGGTTGAATGTGGATGATTGGAAATTGTGTGTGGAATTATGGAAACTCCCTTACGGGCATCGAGACCTCCCCTCTCGAATGGTGCCGATGGTAAAATAACCACGTGATGCCGCGCCAGGGCCAGCCAGAGACCCACTGGCCAGATGGTCTCGTCTTGATGCGATTCGAGCCCGTGAGACCCCTCGAATGGGTCTCGATGAGCAACTCTTTAACCGTTACATGAGCCCTTCGAGACCCCCCCTGCCAGATGGGTCTGGAATGAACAACCCCTATATATCGTCTCGGCCGATTTCTTTACCGTTTTTGACACCAAAATCGAATAAATTTCGAGCCTAAATTAAAAAGCTTTGACATGCCACCGTTTTCTTGACAATTCATCAAAATTATCCTTTTTTATCACTTAAATTCACAAATTTTACTTCATACTACAAACGTCTAACAAATCTTCACTAAAATGACCTCAGGCCCTACGAACCTACAAAGGGGCGAGAACCGAAATCTCGAATCACCGAATCGAGTGGTTGTTGTCGAGGTGGGAGTTCTTCAAATCCACAACAAAGTGGCAACCTGATGTTTTGCCATCAAAGGGGTGGAAAAATGAAGATTGGGCAACCTAACATTCTTGATGGGGTATACGATGGAGGGAGACTTTGGAGGGACAACTTTAGGATCATTGTCAAATTCCAAAAGTGGGAGAACTTTTTGGGTAAGAATCCTACATGAGCATGTGGTTATCTGAGCTCCAGTGTAATAAATGTAAACATTAGAAGTTGGAATTTATTGGGAGGACTTGGTATGGTGAGGAACTTTGGGAAGACTGCAGTTTATCGTCGAATGGATTTTCTAGTTATCACGTTTGATCGCTCCGGCCAGAGATTAGTCGGTATTGTCTTGATACGATGTTGAGCAATGAGTAGTAGATTTAAGAATGGAGTAAGTAAGAAGGGGAGTGGGCCTGCCTTGTTTACACTTGTATACCGGGGAAGCGAGATTTGCCAACACTTGTTTTGTGAAGTCCTTAGTACCCGTGGGGTCTCAAGATAGGAATCCGAGTAGAGTGGTCGACTCGGCAACCTCTGAAGTTCATGCTCAGATAGCGAATCAATGTTCCATTATCATCGCCTTCCACATAAAATTATCCATGGGAAATACCAAGGCTACAACTCTTCCACATGGGATCTTGCTCATACATATTATGGAGTCTTGGGGAGGTGATAGAGTGTTTCGAAGGTGTGCCATTGATAGAGACGCAGCCCAGAATCCTGAGAATATTTCAAGGCGTGCTATTGTATCACAACAATCGTCTTTGCTGGAAATGGGAAGCAAAATTGGCTGCTCGGAGGATGGAAAGCCATTATGAGGAAGGAAGTGGTTTAGGTAGAATTCCGATGATTTGGGGCCGTATTTTGGGATGATTGATGATATTGATGATGAGGACTTGATGATGATGAAGGGGATGATGATAATGAAGATGGTGATGATAGTGATGGTGAGGAGCTCACATAGTGGGCAAATGTTCGAAGATCATGAGACTAGGCTAAATGAGGTTTGCGGAGACAACCGAGTCGTTGAAGATAATCAAATTTTAACATGGAAAGGGGGCAGAGCTGTTACTTTCGAGGAAAACAAAGAAGATCAAGGATTATGAATTCCTCTCAAGTACTTTGGGAATGCAAAATGAGAGGACCAAGGCTACAAAAATACTTGGAGCGTCGGACCCGGCCAGGCGAGTT
This sequence comes from Lithospermum erythrorhizon, assembly GCA_019722365.1. Lineage (NCBI taxonomy): Eukaryota > Viridiplantae > Streptophyta > Magnoliopsida > Boraginales > Boraginaceae > Lithospermum > Lithospermum erythrorhizon. Next base: position 16,458 of record JADFUC010000258.1, read on the forward strand.
GAGGCAAGCCGAAGGGATGTGGAGTCTTGGTCAGGCCTGCTTCGCGTCGGCGCTACTTCTCCGGGTATTGGTCTTGAGATTATCTTATTGATGATGATGATGAGGAGGAGGATGCAATGGAGTCTTTCTTCGACGCGGGGAGCGGTGGCTCGAAGATAAATTAGTGGACTTTGATGGCTTTGACCTTCATGTTTTTATGTTTTTTTAAGTTGTGTCTTGTTTAGGATTAGGTATGCCCCCTTTTGTGATGATCCCAAAGGGAAGTGTAGTAGACTTATGCTTTGGATGTTTTTTATTTCTTATGTTAAGAACTTGTTGGATGTTTTATTTCTTATGATAGTTTGTTGGATGTTTATTAAGCTATTTAGGTGCCGTACTATTATTTAGTGCTTTGTTGATATATCATCCATAGTTTATTTATTGTTCTATTTCGTAAGAGAAAACTTAGAATCTTATGTTGAGGGGGCGTTGCTTATGTTTTATATTTCTTTCCACCTTAGCATAAGTCAATTTGTTATCATCAAAAAGGGAGAGTTTGTTGAATAATGGTATTCGATTTAAACCTTTTTTGAAGATAACAAGTGATTTAACGAACTAATCCCGTTTTCAAGTGAACGTGTTATCAGGTTTCTTCTTTAATAAGTTCAAGCGCTTAAAGGGTTGATCGGGATGTTCGGAGGCTCAAGGTTGAGTCTAACAAGCGCCAAGCTATTCAAGGAGCTCGTGGTCTTTATTGTTATAGGCGTTTGTAAGGAAGCACACTTTAGTATATGTTGATTTCGGTATGAGAGAAATGACTTTTGCGGTTTAATGCGGAATGGTTTAAATTGATAGTCAGTAGTTTTCTAATCCTAAGTATAGATTGATTCATTGTTAAGGCTCGTACAAATGATTGTGTGTCATTTAGTTTCGAGAATTGTGAAAGCGATCATATTTTGGAGGTAAGCTTGTCGGACCATCGAATTTCCATCGAGAGGAAATTTGGGGTCGATCGGGGCCCGATGATCGAGACCCCGTCGGAAGGTGGTCTCGATAGGGTCTGATGGAGACCATGGCACCACCGATAGAATTACACCACGGAGGGCTATAGCCGTTGGTGAAGTGGCCCGGTCGGGCTCGCCGGACCCAGGTCTCGATGGGGTCTCGTCTTGACCATACTTTTTCAGCCTATTTTTATGCACTATATAAGTCCCCTTCTATTTTAAAACCCCCAACCTTTCCTAATTCTCAAGCATTAAATTCCTTCCAATTCAAAAAGGCAAAAAGTCAATAACTCTCACATTTAATCTTCATTATCTTTTGTAGAGAGTTTCCTAGTTGTGTGCAAATTGTATTACTGATAAATCAATTGTGTTTTAGTGAAATCCTTATTATTGGTGTAGCATAAGGTTTGCTATTCTTTGTTGGAGTAGTGAAGTGAAATCCTAAGAGGGTATTCTTGGGTTCCTAATCTGGGTAGATTAGGTGTTGAAATCCTTAGCGGGTAGCTTGGGTCACTTGGTTGGAGGCTAGGTGTTTGATATTAGTCTTGAGAGAAGTTGTTTGTGTGTAATCAAACAATTTTTTTCAAGAGCTAATTATCTTTGTAAAATCGAGGTTGGAAAACCCGACGATCGAGCATTAGGGAACAAACCGTTAAATCGTGTGTATGGAGTCTTTCTATCTTTTACTCTTCCTTTCAAGTATTCTTGTTATTTTAGCTAATCATATTTTGGTTGTTTATTTCTTGACTAATCATTCTCGAGCTTAGGTAGTCGGTCTATCGTATTAATTTTTATTCCTATTGTTTGTTAATTCCGCATTATTAAATTGAAACTCGAAAAAAGATAATAGCCTTTAAACCTTATTCACCCCGCTTTAGGTTATATCTAGGCTATGATAATTAGTGTATTATTTATGGATATTTTGATTACATATGTTGGAGATATAGACTGACGTAAGATCGATATTTGGGAATATGTGTTCACTCTTGGTGGTTTTGTTGTGAGTTGGATGGCTACTTTGTAGTCCACAATAATTTTATCTCTTCTTTCGGAGTAGAGTATATACTTTAATAGTACATTTAAAGGAAATTTGATTGAGAGAATTAGTCGACAACTTGGGGCCTACATGCGTGATCAGTACAATGTGTATATTAGCTTGAGTGCCATATGTTTCTGAGATCAAATTAAATCACGAGGACCAAACACATTGATGTCGGATATTTCTTGAGAGTGAAAGGAGAATCAAGGTAAACAAAGTGGGTATGATAGACAACCCAGGCGATATGTTTACGAAGCCGGTTAAATCAGGCAAGTTTAGCATTGTTTGAACTTGCTTTCAGTATTCGAAGTTGTTAGTTACTGTGGTGGGCAACATCGATGTGAAACCACATCTTTCATTTTCACGGTACATTTGGTACATTCATTGTACATCGATAGATATGTTTCACTATCTTGGATACATCACAGTATGATTATATACGGTGCATTTTAGCGAATACGAGCACATCACAGTCACCCATTCGGTTATCATTTTCGGGAGGATCATTTTGGCATCTGGAAAGAATTCAAGTCAATGTAGAGATTTGTTGAAATGCCTTGAATTTAAGTTGAGCAAGTCTCGCGTCTAAACTTTAAGAGTTAATTTCAGTTGATTCTATAAAAAAATTCCCTAACTTTCTTAGTTTTTTGCTTGCGCTGATAGTTAGTGGATTTTGCTATAATTAATGAACCTCAGCTACTCTTAATTTTAATTTATGCTCTTCTCTTGTTTGCAATTATTTTCTAAGTCTTTTTTATTGCAATATGGATTTGGTGGTTGTTCATATGATCAGTATCGTGTAATCATATTATCTTGGAAGCGTAGGGGTTTGGGTTAAACTTCTATGGTTCATTTGCTAAATATAACGATGCATCATAAACTTGAGATATTGTCTTTTTATCCCCTAAAACTTTATGTATTAAATCATGTACCGACTCCTATCTTTCTAGACTTAATTTTCCTATTTCGTTTTGGCTTTTGATTCTAGTGAGTAAAGCGGATTACTTTGGGTAGGGTCTTGTCCAACATTTTTCTTAAACCTATTCTCACCAACAAAAACATCATGTTGTTTGAAACTAATGTCGAAAATGAATCCGATTGGTTTCTTGGTTATTTATATGGTGAACCGGCCCTTCATAAACGCCTTAGCTTTTGGAATTCTCTAACAACCTCTCTTACTCAATTTTTTAATAAACCCATACTCCTTTGTGGAGATTTTAATCAAATTTTACTTCAATTTGAAAATTTTCCTACCCTCAATTCCCCTATTCTGTTGAATGTTCTTTTAAACTTTATGAATTTTTTTGGGTTTGATGATCTCATATTTGATGTCATTATTCTTGGTCTGATACCAGAAATAATAGAAAAATCTCTAAGAAATTAGATCGTGCTATGGTTACCTTTGATTGGAATTTAAGTTTTCCTAATAGCATTTTTAATGGTCTACCTATCAAAGTCGAATCAGACTATGGTCATGATCGACTGACCAAACCTTACTCTAAAAGCGAAACATCGGCCTTTCAAGCTTGATCATTTTCTATCATCCTTTCCGGGTTATCAGGATATTCTCGTTTTACTTGGCAGTCTGCCTCTTTCTCCTCCTCTCGACTCCCGCTCATGAAAACAATTCGACCTTGAAACTTAAAAATATTAAATGTGCCATTAAATCCTGGAACTCATCTAGAGTTGGCAATATATTCCAACATATTAAAAACATCCAAAAACAACTTTATGTTCTTCAGAATAATCCTCATATTCCCATGAATTCTCATGATGAAATAAATCTCATATCTCAACTTGACATTCTCCTTATTACTGAAGAACAATATTGGATTCAAAGAGCCAAATTGTTAAGAATTTGTAATGGGGATGTCAATACTAAATTCTTTCACTCTTACATTAAACATAGACCCCAAGATCAACTCTATTCTTAGAAACCCTTAGCTGATAATAATGTTCTCTGATTGATAGAAAATGACATTATGGACCTGTGAAGACTACTTTTTAACCTTTATACCTCTAATATACTTTTGATAGATTCTTACGTTTATTGCTCTTGTTCTAGCACTATCAATAATATATCCATAAACTTTCTGACCAAATCCTTGAGCTTGATAAGCCTTTCTTCTCATTTTGAAGTTAAAAGAAAGGTCTTTTTCCAAATGAGGCACAGTAAATCTCTGGTTGGATGGTGGTTTCCCAGTGACTTCTTCGAGATAATTTGAACTCTTATGGGAGATTGCATTACTAATTCCACTTTGAATTTTTCTTAACAATGGAAAGTTGCTCAAAAGAAATAACATATTAAATCACCCTTATACCCAAAAGATGCATCCCAATCTCTTCTTGTTATAGACCTATTAGTGCAGTAACTCCTATTTATAAACACTAAAAACTATTGTGAATAGAATTAAACCTCTTCTCAATTCTCTTCTTTCACCTTTTCAAAATGGCTTTTCTCTGGTCGTACCATTCATGATAGCACGATCATTTCCCAAGAAATAACTATTGTATTAAAATTGATATGAGTAAAGTTTCGACAGAGTTAGGTGATTAAATAATTGTCTGGCTTCAATTATTATATTATTAAAACAAGTAATGATAAATAAGCTTGTTTTCGCTTAGATAGATAACCAGAGTAATTATTGCACAAACACACATAGTCTGATACATTAACATGACTACTATTACTATATGTACCACCTTAGACTTGTTAAATAACGACATAACACTAAGTTAAGTGCTGCATTGGTCTAAGATGCGAATCTGAGAATAGCAATGAACACACGAATTGCATCTTATTTCAGATAGTACATCATATTGTACTCCATATTTATTATAACGTTAAAATTAACTTGGGATTAGGGTTTATTTCAAATCTCACGATAGAATTGGATCAAAAGAATAATGTGGCGATCCTATCTTTAGTATATCATCAAATTGCAATGCCCATCTCGAACTCATAAACACATTGTGCGCTTCGATAAATTCATTGAAATCTTGATAAACATATCACAAAAGGAGAATCTTGATTTACTGCTGATGTTAAATTTTGTTAAGTAGTTCTTGAATAAAACTTGATGTATTGGCGTCCTCTTTTGAAGCACCATTATGTATCATAGCATTGGATTGCTTTCGGCACATCACCCGCACTAAATCTCATCACCTTAAATAAAGTGTAGAAACAAAATGAAGAAAATTTTATAAAAAATAAACTCATTCTTATCTCCAATGGACGCTAATTATATAACAATGGGTTAATGTTTATCTATTTGAAAAACTAAAAAAATCTTCGTTAAATTGAAATGGAGTTGATATAAAGGAATAAATGTCAATACCGAAGATGTTCCTAAATCATCTGCATATCGAAACAAAGTGCCTCCGATTTGGAGTATTTTGTGATAATTAGCAATGCCTTCAAGTTCCTCCCTATTGATCGGATTTGCAGTGCCTATATAAGCATGAAGTAAGACTATTGGAGTTGTTATTGACACCCATCCATTATTTATGTATTCTTTTAGTGTTGGTTTATATCCACTGAAATACCACTTCGCTTCTTGTAGATAGGCCTTGCATAAATCCCCCCACTGAAACAAAATACCCGAAAATAATTGATATCAAACTTCAATTCGTTGATAATATTATATTTTAAAATCTTTTTTAATCAAGTATTACAATATATAAAAATATTTTTTTAAAGTTAAAAATTTTAAAACTAATTAATTTTTTTGAAATGAAGTGATAAACATGTCTAACTGAGTATTGAAATTGACTCATTATTATTACCACTTTCTTTAGGTATTGAATTGTATCAATTCCATGCTCTTTCAGTGCATCATAAGCCACTTCGTTGATGCCATTGTAAGTTACAAGAAAGCACAGTTTCAAATAATGTGGAAAATTTTCCACCGCGTTGACATCCCACCTAAAATATTTTTTACAACATAGTTAAAAAAGTCAACTAAACGATTCAAAATATATAAAAGACGATGATGCACCCCTAACAACATTTATTCGTTAGGGACTATGAGGGTGTTGGCTAAGCTTATTATTATTATTTTATTATTTTTATTTATAAGTGATGAGCATAAGTGATAATGTAATTTATAAATAGGTCGTTTTATAAGTTTATCAATTTATTTTGACTTGTTTGACTAACATAATTTATAAGTTGTTAGAGAACCTTTTTGAATTGTAGAAAGGATAAAATGACTTATAAGACATCTCATTTATATATCACTTCTTTTATCTTTATGATATAAACAAATTAATAATTTAATATTTTAAAGAATAAAAATAAATATAACTAAAAATTGTATTTTATGAATAAAAATATAAAAATAATTTATAAGTTATACATTAAAATATTATCGAACAACTTTATTTTATTAAAATCATTTATTAGTGATTTTGATATTCCAAAATAAGAGCAACCAAACACCCTCTATATATTCATATTGATAGGATCTTAGTAGTATTACCTTAGGATTGCATCAGTGAATAATTCAAGTTCATCTAATGTTCCATAAACGTCGTATACATCGTCTATCATATCTATAAAAACAATGATCTTTGTCAACGTTCTTGCAGATATTTGCCTGTTAATCATCAAGCATCCCAACAGTCAAAAAAGAAACATGAGACCATATTATCCCTTGTGAATTTCAGGTTTCGATGATTCGCGTCTCTTTAAAGCCACCTAAGATAATGATGAAAAACATGAAGCTACATGTATTTCGAGCTACATCGGCTTGAACAAAAAGTAATGACATTGTCTATAAGACTATAACTATATAAGTAGAATAATCTATCAAGACACGTGAAGTACTGTAGTCTTGTTTAATGGCTAAGCGGCGGATCGTGTTAATAGACCACGGTTCTTAAGTCCGTCGGATGCTTGAGTATACCAATAATCTTGCATCACAGAATTATAGAATGCACTTAATTTATATTGTCTATCCAAATTGAGTGCATTATTACACATACCCGAAATCGCCCCCAAGCTTAAATCCCATCTTAGAATCTAACTGAAACCTCATGATATATACTAATTACCATTTACTAATAATTTACCTTGCCATAATTTTTAGATCTTCCTGATAAGTCGCTTGGAGCAAATTGAAGTCCAACTTTGCAAGTTCAAGAAGAGCATCATTCTTGTCTGGTTTGTTCTCATATATGCCAATGAACCACCTTGCTTCTACTCGGGTGATCCTCCAGTAAGTTGGAAGCGCCAATGCATGATCTACTAATGCACCAATATATTTGTCCATCTTTTCATTTCCAAGACTCCTTTCAAGAAGCTTTGCTGTTAATAACTTTCTTGCTGACTCTAATATGTCTTCACCTTCGACTGAGAGGTAACAAGCTTCATACAATTGAAGAATTCCTTTCGTATCTTCATAAAGGTTTGGTTCCAACTCCCCTTTCTTGCTTACGAAATTACTGAATGTGTCTGCAATAATCACCACTTCTTAATTTCAATCGAAAAACACTATATATTTATTACTGTATTCAATATGAAAACTTAAAAGACCAAAAATATTTTAGCACACAGGATATTCAAACATCATAACAAACTCAAAACAATAACTTAAATACTAAAATGGATAAACTAGAATAAGGAGAGTAGTTTTGTAAACATTTTTTTTTAAAAAAAATTCTATAAAAAAACTTTCTTAAATAGTTCACTATTAAATTAGTTTTTATTAGTATATATATTAGTAATAATTTAATAAAAACAGAGCTTAAAAAAATAAGAATAATAAAAATCAAGCTATATCGAGCTGCCTCACCGAGCTAGTGAGCCTAAAAGCCAGCTCGAAACTCGGTTGAACTTAGACCGAGCCAAGCTTCAAGTCGAGCCTCGGCTCACTATTTAATTCTAGTCAAAAAAGTCACTGATCGGCTCATGCACAAACTCTATTTATGTCATTAGATATGACAAAAAAATGATTTAATCACCTTGGGAGATATGAAACCCATATTGTCTAAAGAGGTGAAACTTGAGAGCAGCGGTATATAAATCATCTTTTGGCTGAGTTTGATTCCCAATTTTGTTGTAAAGATTGGCCAAAACAAGCTTGACTTGGGTTTGAAAGAGATAAAGCAAACCAAGCCTCTGCAAATCATCAATTAGTTCAAAGTAGTAGGAAGGCTCCCTCTCATTGTTCCACTCCAGCATTTTCTTGACTTGCTCTTTTCTCTCAGCACCACGCTTCACATACTCTTCTCCCTGCATTATTTAACGAGCATTAATATGTTTCTTTGATAAAATGGTATGCACTAAAATTATGTTGACATTAGGTTCGGCTTAAATCGAGCCTTTACTCGGTTCTATATAATGAGCGAGGCATATATAGTATATGTATATGTCAAGTTGGCATATAATCAGAGACGAAGGGAGTACTACTATGTGTCTATGTAGCTAGGACCTTATATTCTTGTTTGCGATTGATCAACGCAATAAAATGGAACTTAGGTAATCATACCACATAAGGATTGTTTAATGAGTGAATAAAGTTGAAGTCCCACATTGAAGGCTTATAGTTCCCTGACCTCCTGCCGGTTGGCTTCTGCTCATCAGTAATAAGCCCATTTACAACTGTACCTCTTCCATCTGACATTTTTAGTAATGATTAGCTACTGATAATACTTTTATGTTAATATTAAAAGCTAGTGATGAACAATTATATGATTTTGGGTTATTATAAAAGCTTATGTTCATCGAATATCTATTTATAGCCACAAACTGACAACTTCATGGATAGGCTTGCACATGCCGACAACTATAGGTGAAAGCTTGACGGCAAAGTGTCTGGACCATATGCATTTAGCAAATAAATCTTACTTGTTGGAGGTGGAGGTTTAATCATTATGCTTGCCCAACTTTACAATTCAACTACTCTATCGACTTATTTATTAAACCAAAAAGTCCAACATCCTCTTTTTCACTTCTTCAATACCTACATCATCTTCTCTCTTCCATATTACAATAATCAACACCCACTCAAATTTTACACTACAATTGGTCGCTTAATAAAATTCACACCCTTACCCCACCACTTATTTAAAAGATAATATAATAATTATATCGAAAAAGCGGATTTTTTTTTAGCCAAATTAATGAGAGCGCTCTTTATTTATAGAAAAAATGACAAATTTTGGTAAAAAATTAAAAAATTAATTTGTTATCAAATAATCGATCCAAATAATCAGACGATAAGAAATCAAAAGTCAAACCCGACCAACCAAAACGCTTGTATTACATTATCTAACATGTTAAATTTTTCTACTCCAATTTAATACACATCATCACTCTTGGCTTTGAACACCCTATCGCATAAAAAAAATTTCTTCAACAACTACCCCATTGTGGGATAGTCTCCATTCATCAAAATATTCCAATCGCTTCTTAATTATTACTCCCTCAAGCGAATGGCAGAAATGGTTCCCGAAAATGATATTGCTCAGACTTACCTCAATAATAAGATCGTAGTATTTTTATTTCCTTCAGAAATAAACACAAAAGCTTACACTTTAAGACTAACCAAAATTAATTTTTGACTTAAGCTTTAATATAAAATTAATTTTGAAAATTATTATTTACTTTTTTGGAAAATTTGATAAATTAAAAACTCCACCAAAATCATTCTCCAACCCAATTTCAATTCCCTCAAAAATCATTTCTCTTTACTGAACATCATCGTCATTCCCTCCCCTGTTGATCGTTGTCAAAAAATTATGAAAACATCATTCATGCATTTTGTCGAACATTTAGAGGTTGAGAAAAATCACTCTCAGTTTATTTTCAAGAAGTATATGAATCTTTCTGCTATTCAAATACATCATACAAAATGTTAAATTCAAGAAACCTCAGATAAAGCTCCCAAATCAAATCCAATTCAAATCAAATTTGTAACATAGAAGAAAAGACTATTTGTTTATAATAGTCTTTGATAGGAAATTTGGTGGGAACATTAATACAGTAATATTTTAAACTGTGGTGTTCTAAGAAGGGGGTGTGAGATGAACGGTGAGAAGTGATGCACTTGTCCACAATGACTAAAGCCTTGGTATTAGCGGTGGTGGGGGTGGGGGAAGGGAGGGGGCAATGGATGGAGTCGAGTTGACTTGCCGTTGACTCATTATCAGACATTGAAATATGGCTGCTACTAAATTTTCTTTAAAAAAATTTGTGGATTAACTAAGGGTATCAGTATTCTTCTTGATTTGATTATGCCTAAAATTTTCTTCATTGAATTTGGGTTGGGGAATGATTTTGTTGAAGTTTTTAATTTCACTTGTTTTGACTCACCAAATGTCAGTAAACATAGAGCGGGAGACTAATTTTTTCAAAAATAACTAACACTCTCACACCAAGTTTGACTCCAAAAAATGAAGTAAAAACACATTTGACTATTTGAATTTAGGAGAACTTAGGATCAGTACAATCTTATGTCATTTATAAGTGACTAAATTTATAATTATTAATGAAATCAAAGACAATTTAATGTCATGTACTTAAGAGCGCTGCTGTGGACCGGTGATCCGGGAACCGGCTGGTTCGATAGTCCATCCGAAATGGATCGATCCGTCCGATTCAACATTCGACCGTATCCAAACCGGATTCGATCCGCGTAATTTAAAAAATAAATAAAACCTATTATTCAAAAAATCGCCGATTAAAATCAAACTCACCATATGAGCCAACACCGGCCACTAGATCCTGATTCTCGCCCCCATTTCTTAGCGATTCGACCTCCTTTCCTCCGGCTCCAACGTCCGGCTCACTGCTCATCCAATTATCCCTCATTCTCTAATAATAGTAATAATTGCCTTTCTCCTTTAATTTTTAAAATTGAAAATATTGCTTGATTCTCGGGTTTCAATTAGTTTAATTCATGTAAATTAGTTGATTTGTGTGTAAGAAGCACAATTGTTATTTGATTTTTGTGTTATTAATTTATTATTTTCGAATTGATCCGAAGTTTCGGATATCGATACTATCGAACCGATATCGGATACTATCGATCCGACGGACCGATCCGGCCCCGGCCCGAACTTGTAACCGAAATCGTTTCGTCCGTTCCTGGACGATCGAAATCAGAATCAACCGACTGACCTAGAATACAAGATTATTTTGAAGAACCATTTTAACAATTTGTTCTTAATAGTAATACATAATAATAATCATTTATCTTGGAGAGGGATTCATTTAAAAGCATTTCAATCGTTAAGTTTTTAATGATAACTTCATGCAAGGTTATATATCCAATGTAACAGATTTTAAGGTTATTTTGTGTACTTTTTAAACACTTATCCACAAGTGTCGGGCATATAAAACTCCATCTTCCTTCATATTTAATTTTGATAATTTTTTTTTAATTCTTGAACATACACTACTGCTGCATTTGATGAGATATAGCATTCATTTTTTAACTACACAATACTTTTGAACGCTTATTTAAGCTACTATTATCAGAATTTAGATAACGCCTATAAAACGCTATTATATATGTCAAACTGAATAATATTTCCTAAAAGTCATTATCAAGTTATGTTATGTTAGTGACTATAACTTCAAGAAGCGCACTGAAAATATGTTATGTTAGTTGCTATAACATTTCTATAAAATAGCACTTCGAATCGCTATTGTAGTTATTTTAGGTATCAGATAAGCTAACGCTATTATAGCTTAGGGGATAACGCATCAAAAGCAATATCTTAGCCTAATTTAAATTAAAAGTGAAAAATTATTAAAATGATGTTTTATTTTTGTATTTTACCTCCATTTTTTCAAGTAACTAAAATATATATTACACAAAAAATACTACAAAAAATAATTTTATAAAAAAAATACATCAATTTACATCTTAAAAATTACATTACTAAAATAGAATAATAATTAAAAAATTATAGTTAGAATATCTTTCACATCCATCTCTCTCATAAATCCAACACATCAAAAAAAGTTACTTAATTTGAATCTTTATATTTATCTTTCCATAAAATCGCCTTTAGAACTTGAAAAATTACACAATCAACAAAGAACATGTCTTAAAAACACAAATAAATATATAACATCACTGAACAGAGAACATGTAAAAAAAAAAATCACCATCTCAGCATTTTCCAAAATAAAAAAAAAACAAAATCATTAAATTTAAGACTGAAAAAATAACAATATCATGAAGTATAATCAACTTTAAGGGAAAATAACCAAGAACATTTATAAGTCCACGCTATTTCTTACTCAACTTTGAGAAGAAAGCCTCCTTTCGTCTATTCTTTATGCCTGGGGAGATCAGAAAATATTGTTAGTCCTGCATTGAACAATATAAAATAAGAATTATTGTTCGAGTTGGGAATATAATAAGAATTATTTACGGCCGAAAGATCAGAAAATTCTTAGAAGGAAATATAGAATTATTGTTCGAGCTGGAGGAGGGAACTTAAAGCATCGAACAACTTAAACACAACCGAAAAGCAGAACAAACAATGTGTAACACAAAAGTTAGTAATCTAGAAAGAAGTTAGCATTTCAAAACAACAAATAAGGAAGCTTTTCCACGTCATGATAAGTCACATAATCAAGAGATTTACTGTTAATATTCATTTCTGTGATAAGAAACGTAATATCTAGAATAAGAAGAACATAAATGGTTGCAGGATAGTTCTAAAATAGAATTTGTTGGTGAAATGGTTGACAAAATGTTACCCAGGCGCCATTAACTTCTCAGCATGTCCTCTCTCTTCTTCACTCGACTCCTTAAAGAATTTGACCAAAAGATAGCATGCAATTCATACCATAAATAATTTACTTAGGACTAAATTAATAGCTTAGTTTATGGACTGCAATAAAGTTAGTCAAGTTACTTGGCAAGGAATTTGAAAGCAATATTGTCTATGTCAAAGTAGGCATACATTGCATAAAAGAAAATGTTTATGACTTTATTCATTTACTCAACTTACTAATTGATCTGCAAGTATAATTCACCCTCAACCCCATACCATTTTAAACTGGAATCCTAACTGCATAATAAAGATTAGTCAGTTAGTATACTAATTCATATAATGTCCAAGTCTATTATGCATAATGATCTATAAATAACTGTGATAGGTGTAGGTAATTTATAAAGACCACTAATGAAAGTAAGCACAAGTAAAGAAATCAATTAAATTATGTTACACCTTTATCATAATTGAGATTTTGTTTCACATTTAAGCACAAATAAATTTCATTAACTGCTTCACGGTAAGCCTACCTCGCCAATTAAATCGCAAGTAAAGTTTATCGATATTGTGGCCACCAGGGGTAAGAGGTATCACTTGCGATCTTGTGGCCACCAAACTTCAATCTTTGAACCAATGATAATGATAAGTACCAAACTTTCCCTTCTCCATTGGCAAGAAAATGACAATTCATTCACAACTGAAAATCATGAACGACTTTAACTATATTTTGAGTAAGAAAACAGTAACAATTTCCTACAGTAATAATGATACTTGAACTCTTAACGTCTACAAAACATATGCAACAGAAAAATATGTTCTTACATGGCAACCATATTTTACAAAATTGCAATTTTTAACATTGTTTTCCTAAGCCAAACCAACAATGAGCCCAAATATTTTTGTGGTAATTTGATATGAAATTCTTAGGTGATGCTAAGAAAATTCTAGGCATGAACCATTAGAGATGTAAAGGAATCTACTTGTTTTAATTCTAGAAGGCGAAGGGCATTAACTTTTTGTTAAAATTTTATTTTGAATCAATTAGAAGGTAAAACTAAAAATCATATTGTTAAAAGATGTTAGAGAAGAAGTTATTGTTTTATCAAAGATAAGACTGGTAATAATCATGAAAGTGTTCTTTCTGTGAGGAGAGAATTTAGTTGAGGTTTCTACAAGGCTATAGAAAGTGACTCTAGGTTGAAATCGATATTGTTTAGACTTATCGATTCTACTTTCATTTTTTTTATCGTAACTTGTTCTATTTGACTATTACAAAGTATTAAATATATTTTCTCTCTTAAATTTTAAAAAATCAAAATTAAGCAATCTTTTACGAGAATGAAATATCTGGTATACGATATGTCATCATCTATAAATTGCCTTAGCTATCGAAATAAGACTTAGAGGCAAGGTCCATTATGCTAAATGCCTTTACAAGCATGAAAATCTCGCTCTACTACTCAAAGCATTTCATCCCTTACCTTCCTCGGTTTTTGCATTACTTTAACCTAACCTCGCACTCTTGCACACACCTTTCTTGTTGGCGGCTTCTTCAAATTACATCTATGAAGAAAAGCATGTAAATGTAATCATTGTATTTTCATCCTTTACTTTATTATATTCACGCTACAGACGCCTTCTCGCTGGAAGTCAAGGCATTGCTGCTCGAGATGTAGGATCGACCAGGTCTCAATGAGGGTCTCGATGCACGAATTGGAGCCGGTCCGCATAGAGCCCATCGAGGTCATCGACATCATCGAGACTACGGGTCTCACGGGTCTCTCGACAATGACGGTTCGCTGGTAATAAACGGGATTAGGTCACATTTATTTTATTATCCTAAAATTTTCCAATTTCTCTCTAAATTTCTTTTGTTCCAAATTCAATAGAGTTGTTCTCTACTTGATTTGTATCATCCGCATATCATTTTGCCAAATCTGTGAGTGTAGATTTATTTACCAGAATACTAAATTATAAAGTATTACTCAATCGGAGAAGCCTAGTTTGATAGGACTTTGCAACAATCATCGAGAGTTCTTTCTGGGCTTGATTGGCAGAAGAACAGACGCACTATGCAACCCGTGACAAAGACCGTGTTATTTACTGCATTTTCACTATTGTCCGTCGCATTACACGAGATATTAGACTCAGAGGTTTCGGGTGTCGATATATCCGCTTAGTTATATCGCTCGCTCCCAACCATCGGGTATCGTGAGTCACTGAAAAGCTCGAGTCCTTATTACGCTTTATCTCGAATCTAAATTCAAGAAAATACGCAAGGAGTATCGACATAGCCGTAGATAATTGATGGGTTGATTTCAAATCTACTGGAAGCATTTAACATGAGTGATTATTTAGGCTGGGAAGAAACTTCATAAGCCTTTAGGCTTAAGCCCGCAAATCATGGGAGTCAAGAAATGAATCCAGCCAGATAGACAGCTCGTATAATGGTATCGTGTTTGTCTAGAAACGCTGCTGCCAATGTAGCGGCGAGACCACCACAGCGGCTTCGATGATAGCTTTGTTGGGTTATATGAGAAACCATCCGCCAACAAATAGTGTACTGCTGAATAAACAATCGTTTACTCGGCGATGTCAATCTATCTATCATAGCACCTTAATGATTTCAATAGTTTGATAAATCAGCTTGTTCATCGTTGAAGTCAACTTTAGATGAATTACAAGCATTAATACTATTGGCATCTTTGCCAGATAGTCAGAGCCGACGAGTACGCCGCAGTAATTCACCGAAACGGTAAGCTTGCAGCCAAGGTGGTCGAAGAGTTTATGTCCGTCCGAAGAAGTTCAAGAATGAGCCGAGAAAGGTTCGCATTGAATGTAGACAGAGGTAGGAACTATGACAAAGGAAGCGACAAGAATAAATGGAGGCGAAGTCAAGCAGGAAGAGTAAGCCTTAAGCTCGAGGACGCATTTCGGTCGGGACGTGGCAAGACCGTCACATGTCAGCGCAATGCAAGGCATTTGATAGTCGAGAGGGCAACCAAAGCGATGTGAATGTTGCTGATGACTATGCGGACGCTTCTACTCTTGTTTGTTTATTGCTCGACAAATTCTTGGATTCTGATTCGCGAGCATCGCTTTCATACTACACCCACTCAGATACAATATTGAATTATATGGTCGAGATTACGGGTCAATTCATCTTGCTAACGGTGAGCCGCTAAAGATCAGCGTAATGAGCACGTGAACTCAAGCCGCCGAATGGTTCTACCCGAGATCGACTCAGCCGGCATAATGATCGGCTCCGCAAGAGCCTCGACGCGAGTCACCGATTTAGATGGTTACCGAACTACATTCGTGAAGCAACCGGAAGGTATTCGAGGTGCAATGACCAGAGTCCGAGGTCCTAAAAATAGTACTTTGTACCATCGAGTTCTCAAATGACTATAATGCTTATTAATAGTTCCGGTACATCGATTAAGGTACAACCGATTGGGTCACATGAAGGAAAGGTATGAAACCGCTTTGTTTCAAATAACGGATACCCGAGCCAAATCTATTGATCATCATATCTGTGAGTAGCCGCTGCTCGGGAAGCTAAGAAAGTCGGCTTTTTGCTAAAATCGGCGCTGAACAACCGGTGAGGCTCGAAAGGTTCACATGCATGTTTGGGGACCGCCTGGTTCCGTGGAGATTCATCGCATATGTAACCTCACATGATGCGACGAAGAAAAGTTTGGGTTTATTTCAAAATAACCGGCGTTTCACAAACGAGAGCCATGGCCGGTAATGGCACGGGCCGAGAGTGAAGCTGCTTGAGATCCATAATGGTGTGAATACAAGATAAGGGATTTCAAACATTATTGTGCCGAGAATGGAATTAGGATTTTAAGACTATTCGGGAACACCCTACCGCACTTTTAAATAGCCGAGAGGACGAATGTGACGCTAACGAATCACAGCAAGTACGAGGTTACACCGCGGGTTTACCTCTAAACGCTCGGGCGGACGAATCAATACCGCTGCCTTTCTTGATAACAGAGGACCTTCGCCCTCCGGGACTTCGCATTCCGGAGAAGCGAGTTCTAAGAAGGTAAATTATTCTTCTTGAAAGTATTTGGTTTAACAGATAATTATATATTAAGCAAATGCTAGAAATAAGCTTGAAGCTAACGAATATTTGCTATTTTATTGGTTATGGCGACGCTCGAGACGTGGGATACGTTCTATGATTTGAAGAATCAACATCATTCAAGCAAGAATATGGTCTTCAATGAACAGTGTTATACGTATATTTACGGTGCCGTGGCGAGGAAGGAGAAGTCACAACCTGAACATCAAGCTTCCAATGCGCAGAAGGCGCATGACTGTTCCTTCCAAATGGCATGTCTTAAATCACGCTCGCTCCCCGAAGATCCTTTTTGCCGATATGCCACCTTTAGAAGAGATGGGTTCAATTTCAGGGAGACAACAAAGTCTCGATGATAACATTTCACAAGGATCAACAGAAAGAGATTGTCCTGATAGTGATTGCATGTGTAGACACTGTCTCGTAAGGAAGCATCTGTGTCGAAACCAACTCGCAGGTATTCACCCCCGCTAACTTCTCTCGCCGTTAACCTACGTATGGGCCTGCTAGCTTATGTCAAGTAGTACAAATGATGAAACGATCAATTGGGAGTGAAATATGAAAGAGAGATGAGTCATTGTTACAAACATGACGGAGTTGTAAGACCGCTGTGAAGCCGCAGAAGAATATTGTATCAAATGGGTCTACCAATCAAGGAGGAATGTGATGGTAGCAAAACGCTATAAAGCTCGTTTGGTTGTCAAGGGATTCCAACAGAGGGAAGGAATTGACTACACTGAAATATTCTCACCCGTAGTTAAGCTTGTGACAATCGTGAATCGTTTCGGGATCAGAAGTAGATGATTCGCACCTTCATCGTATGGATGTAAAACCCGTTTGCCACGCTATCTAGATGAAGAAAGATTCGATGGCTAAATTCCTGGCGCTTTGAGGTTAGAGGGAAAGAAGATTTGGTCTAAGAAACTTCGTATATTTGTACGGCTTAAAACAAGCCCGAGGCACAATATTACCTTTGATAACTTTATCAAAAGGTCAAGCTCAGAAGTCGCGGTGACCGCCACCGCCGTTACATAAGGAAGTTTCAAAAAGATTTGTTATTTTAGTTCTTTATGTTGATGATATGTTGATTGTGAGCCGACGGTAAAAGGTGAACAGGCAGCAAAGAGTTGTCGGATTTATGATGAAAGACCTAGGCGGTGCCAAGCAAATTTCCGAGATTTAATAACGTAGATCGGGATTTCCGAGATTGACATGTTAAGAATAATTCAAGAAGGTAATCAAGCGACTAACATAGCCGATGCAGCCTCGTGAAGTACTCTGCTAGTTGCCTTTTTCAATTATCGCATAACATTCACCCCGAGACCGAAGATGATTTAGAGTATACGGATAAGTGTGCCTTTACGCTCTCAAGTAGAGGGTAGTCTTATGTATGCTGGTGGTGTGGATAAAGAGGATGATGGGGTGCTATGACGCATAGGAACTCACAGTGGAGTTAAATTCAAAAGCCATCTGCCGCGCAATGCCACGTGTACGGAGGGAGTATGCTCGAGTCAAGGGATGCAAATCGCCAAGAGATACGACTTGCTAAACCGCCCATACTGCCCCATGTCAAGACTGTAAGGGTTCGACTTCGACTAGAGAGTATCAAACCTCGAAATGTATCATGGAGAGTCTAATAAAGATACGCATCAAAGGTTCAATACCATCATCAATAACTCTGACTTTCTAGGAAGACATTCTCCTTAGAAGAATTAAACGGGAGAATTATTTGCCGCCAATCCCGAAGTCACAAAAGTACGTGCTATAAATGAAGCCAAGGATATCAAGAGACTCTCCACTAAGAGCTCATTGGATCCTTGAAAGCGTAAGAGGAAGTAATTGCTAAGAACAAGGCTCGAATCGAGGACAAAAAGAAATTTCGGTTTCGTGGCGAAGCAAAGACAAAAAGTTGTCGGTGATCGAGAGTTTAATTTAGGACGACGCAAGCATGATGACCGATGTTTGCTAGAGACTACAAAAAGTTTCAAAAGTTTCTAAGATTCAAAAGAATAATGATGATCATGGACATAGAAGTCAATAGAAATATGACAACTATGAAAGTGAAGACGTATGATGTTATAAGAGGGCAAATCAAAGAGATAAAATGTTTTGAATGCAACAAGCCCGGACATCTCAAGATGGATTGTCCTCGTCTAGCCAAGAGGTCTCAATCCAAGAAAGTATGCAACAAGGCCACTTGGGAGGATGAATCCGGGAAGTAATCCGACCGGCTGGTATAATGGTTGGCCTCATGGCACAAGACTCACGGCGTAATTCTTAACTCTAATTTCTCTATCTGATGATGAGCTCATTAGTGATGATGAGCACTGACTAGTAGTTTTGACAAGCAAGCAAATAACTATAATGAGTTGTTAGAAAGTTTTGAAAATTGCTTAAAAGAAAACAAAGAACTTTCAAAACAAATAAAAAACTTGTTTGCTAAAAACTAATACCGAAAATGAAGTTATCATTAAAACTTGACTCCAATCTTAAAAATGATGGAATTCTGAAAAATTGAGCTTAAACAAAATTAGTAAGATTGAGTTGGAAAATGTATGAACTTGCAAAATCACCAACTTGTATTCCTCGAGAACAAACAAGTTAAATGAAATTCTTGACGCTTCAACGCTATCCAACCAACAAAAGGATTAGGCTATTCAAGTGATAACTCTATCCTCCTCTAATGTTACTTCATCCTAAGATAAATTTATTAGACCGCATTTCACTTGCACTTATCATGAGAAAGGAAATCAAGTGAGTTCTAGTTGTCCTGCTCAAAGGTTACGATTGGCACTCCTATGTCCTAAGTCTCAAAGACCGAAATGGATCGAGGAAATCCATTTACTTTATTAACCCCCCAAGCATTCAAATCACATTGGGTACTTAAATGAGAACTTGATTTTGTGTTATAAAGGGCCGTCATCCATGAAAGACAATATTGACGTATGGATAATGACGCCAAGGCAATACGACGTGGAGATGCCTCACTTTTCTTAAAGTCAAGTAACAAGACGTAGGAAATGGAAGTTCACAATGTCTAAAACCGCCAAAATCTGTGGGTAAAGGATTTATTGGTAAGAAAGGTTGTTTTAAGATTAAAACACTTTGCTTATCGATGGCTAAGTTTAATTTACTAAGTTGCTGAGTTAATTATGCTAAAATGATTATGAGGTCAAGTTTTCTAAACATAAATGTGTCATTTCGAATGCTTCATCTTCATTTGTCAGGTATGGTTATCGATTGAACAATGTCTACCATGTGAAATTTTGATTCGTCAGTTTCAGTAATATTTAAACAACGTGTTCACATTTACGCGAGCTATAGCATCGACGTGTCAGTCATGCTAGCACCGAATGTTATTTAAATTGCATACACTCATTATTTAAAGATCTACAAGTCTCACGCATACAAAAAAGGATAACTTTGTGATGCATGTCAAATCTGTAAGATGATAAATCATTCTTTAAATCTATAAATCTTGCTTCACAAAACCATGTGCTCATTTGTTACATATGGATTATTTGGAAAGATGGATGCGAGTTTCGGGAGGATCTAAATATGTCTTTAGAATTGTGGATGATTACTCAATGTTTACTTGGGTAATTGGTCTCATAAGTAGCGATGCTAAAGTGTTTGCTAAGTTAAGTGTAAAGCTCATGAATGAGACTCCAAAATCAAAGCCATGTTAAGCGATCATGGAGAGTTCAAAATGAGGAGTTCAAGAGTTTTGTGGGGAATGATCCAACACAACTTTTTCGCACCAAGAACACTCCAACAAAATGGAGTTAGTGGAGTTTAGTGTAAAGAATAAGAATTATCTTAAACGGGCCTAATTATGTCAACGAATCAACTCAAAATACTTTTGGGGACATGTCAGGACACCGCTTATTATACTATCAACCGGTACTTAGACCTATTCTTGACAAAACGCCTTTATGAACTTTTGGTATGGTAAGATCCCTCGTGATTGATTACTTTAAAGTTTTCAAGAATGTTATATTCTAAACACCAAAGATAGATTAAATTGGCGTTAAATCTAATGAGGCAATCTTTTCTCGGTTACCTCGAAAACTAGTAAAGCATATATCATCTATAATAAGAAGGATCAACGGTGCAAGAATCTATTCATGTTAACTTGATTTAATCTAACTGCTTGTCGAGAAAGTTGTAAGACGAGGATGCAATAGGGTAAATAATGTGGATGTGAATTCACAAAGAAGTGATTTAGCCTCAAAACCAAGGAGGAAGCATCACCATGGGGGAGAAAAACAAATAACCATCGAGAACCGCAGACGTGGATGATTATCTCCATGGCGAACACATGAAGATTTACCCAGGAGACGAATCGTTAGGAATCATCTCCCGGACCTTATTCTAGGTGACTTCCAAGGGAGTGCACCATCGATCCTCTTTAACAATGTTTGCCTTCATAGTGCTTACGTGTCTCAAGTAGCACTTTAATGTTAAACAAGCTCTGTGAGGATCCGGATTGATTTATCTATGCAAAAAAACTTGAACAATTTGAGCATGCAAAGTTTGGCATTTAGTTGAAAAAACTCTTGTGTTAGAAATCCATTATTGAACAAAATGGGTTTTTAGAAATAAACTTGACGAAACCGTGTTGTTTTGGTAAAAAGAGTCGCCTTTGTTGTCCAAGGTTATAATCGTCGGGCGAGTAGACTTCGATGAAAACTGCTGTTCAAGTTGCTAGGTTGGAATCCATTCGTATATCCTAGCTTTCGCTAGTCATATGGATTTCAAACTACACCAAATGGATGCTAAGTTCTTTTTTTAAATGGTTTTTTTGATGAGGAAGTTTTGTAAAACAACCACCGGTTTTGGAAGATGCTAATTATCCTAATCACGCCAGCTTCAATTAGATAAAGCCCTTTACGGGATTAAAACAAGCACCTGTGAGCTCGTATTTAGAGGTTACACACATTTGTTGCAAATGGTTTAAGCAGCGGGGAAAGCTCGATTCCATGCTTTTTCTTAAAACCAAGGCAAACATCTTATAGTTGTCCAAATATATGCTGATGATATTATTTTCGTCTCTACTAATGATTTGTTGCGGTGAGGAATTTTCAAAATGATGACAAGTGAGTTCGAGATGAGCATGATGCATAATTGAACTTCTTTTCTCTCGGACTCCAAGTGAAGCAATGATGACGGATTTTCATTTGTCAAAGAAAATTCTCAAAGAGCCTATGTTAAATTGGGATGAAAGATGCAAAAGTTCGATCGACTCCTATGTCTACATCAACTAAGCTTGACAAGGATGAACAAGGTACAAGCGTTAATTTAGACAAAATATCGAGGTATGATTGGTAGTCTTCTATCTTACCCGCATCTAGACCCGAGCATTATGTTTGTCGTATGTCAGGTGCTCGTTTCCAAGCATGTCCCAAAAAGAGTCTCATCTTAAGCGGTTAAAGGATCCTTCGTATATGAAAGGAACAATTGACTGCGGCCTTTGGTATCCAACGAGAAAGAACTTTAAACTTGTGGGATATTCGGATGCGGACTTTGCGGTTGCAATACTTGATAGAAAAAAGTACTAAAGGGACTTTGTCATTTCATCGGGACATAGCCCACTCATGGTCGCCAAGCGAACAAAATAGCGTGGCATTATCAACGCGGAGGCCGAGTACGCGCGGTTGGAAATTATGCGGCTCAAGTGCTTTGGATTTAAACAACATTGGAGGACTTTCAGATCAAGTATAATCAAGTACCGTGTTATGTGACAACACTAGTGCCATCAACATTGCAAAAAATCCGTGCAACATTCTATGACCAAGCACATCAAATCCGTCATCATTTCATCCGGAACAGCAAAAAGGAACATTGATCTCAAGTTCGCGGGGAAATGATCAACTTGGCGGATATTCACCAAACCACTACCCGAGGATCAATTTAACCGCATTAGCTGGAAATGGACGCTTGATCTTTCAAGTAAGCAATCTTGTCTTCTCATGTCTTTATGTCCCGAATTATATGCATGTTGTGTGTTTAAATTGTGTCAATTTTTGCCGGGACGATAAGCCAAATGATAAAATTGTCCGGCCAAGTGTGAATCGTATTGTTGATTGTCAGGATGTTATTGAAGCGCTGGAGGTCTACGGTTGCATCGAGGTATGGCATGTTGGTTTTGTTGGGTTTTTGAGTGAAATTGTGGATGTTTGCTTCCAATTGAATGTGTTTCGGGTTGGTTCGCCGGGTTGAATGTGGATGATTGGAAATTAATGAATCAAGGAAACTCTACCGCACGAGACCTTTCTCCGAACGGGTCTCGATGACCGAAGAACCACTCAAAGAAATTGCCCGCACGAGACCCCATCGAGACCCCCTTGCTCTCGATGAGGTCTCGATGCAAAATAACCCCCGGTCTGTTCATAGCCCATCGACCTCGCGAATGGGTCTCAAGAACGTAAATAACAACCATTACATAGGCCCATCGGCATCTCCCCATCGAGACCCCCTCTCGAATGGGTCTCGATGGCGTTATAACCACCGCACAGGCCCCATCGAGACCCCCCCCTCTCGAATGGGTCTCGATGAACAACCCTTATATATACATCTCAGCCGATTTCTTTACCATTTCAACACAAAATCAAACCATTTCAACCCTAATTCACCCCATAACCGCCCCTTTCCACCATTTTCTTCAACAATTCATCCAAAATTGTCCTTTTTATCACTTAAATTCACAAATTTACTACTTCACACACCCAAACACTCTCATTCTTCTCATAAATCTTCTTCACTAAAACGCCCCAAACCCTACCAAACCTTACCAAAGAGTGGCAAGAACCCCGAAATCTCAAATCCTCAAATCAAGTGGTTCTTTATCATATGTGGAGTTCTTCAAACGCCAACAAAGTGACAATCTCAATGTTTTGCCACTGCGGGCGGAAAAAGTGGAAGATCGGGGCAACCTTACATTCTTCAAGGGCAATTTCTACGATGGAGGAGATTGAGGACAACTTCTCTCGATCTTGTCACTCCAAAAAAGGAGAAGTTTTGGGTAAGTCCTATGATACGTGGTTATACAAACTCCCTAATAGTAATAATCTTAACATTGCTGGAATTTAATTTGAGGACTTTTGAGTATAAGATGAGGAACTTTAGGAAGACTTTGGTTTATCGCCGAACGGATTTTTCTAGTTGGCGCTTGACGTGGTAGCCTCCGGCGGACGAGATCGAAGCCTACGGCACGCGACCAATGACAAGGAACAACGGTCGAGATTTAAGAAGGTACCGTAGTTAAGTGAGTGGTAGACACCTTGCCTTGTTTACACTTGTATACCGGGAGGCTTAGATTTGCCAACACTTGTTTTCAGGAAGTCCTTAGTACCGCTGGTCTCAAGTGATGTGAACTGGTAGAGCGGTCAACTCCTTAACCTACAAGTTCATGTCTCACAACGAATCAATCTTCCCATTATCATCGCCTACGCGCCACTCCACGGGAAATACCAAGGCCACAACTCTTCCTTGCGGGATGCTTATCACACATATTATAGCCTCGGGGAGGATAGAGTGTTTCAAAGAGGTGTGCCATCGATGTGGGCACTATAGGATCACCAAAGAATATTTCAATACGCACTATCAAGTATCACAACAATCGCCTTTGGCCGAAACGGGAAGCAAAATTGGCTCATTGGGAGGATAGAGTTTTTCATTCTAGCTAAGTGACGGGAAGGAAAGTTGGTTTAGGTAGGTCGATGATTTGGAGGACCCCTGCGGATTTCCCGGATGACGATGATATCGATGACGAGGACTTCGGCGACGACGGCGACGACGATAATAATGAAGAAGGTGATGATAGTGATGGTGAGGCTCCTCATGAGGCGCGGAGCAAAATGTTCCAAGATCATGAGACTAGGCTAAATGAGTTTGCACGGAGGCAACAAGTCATTGAAGATAATCAAGTGCAACTTATGAAAGGGCAAGAGACACTACTCAAGGAAAACAAGAAGATCAAGGATTATGTCAAAGGGATTATGAAATTCCTCTCATGTTTTGGGGATGCAAATGAGAGGACCAAGGCCCACAAGAAATACTTGGAGCATTCGGACGACGAGGGCGAGGTTGAGACGACCACCGGGGATGCGGGTACTAGTTCACATCCGGCCTCTACTTCACATCCGCGCCATTCGGCATTGTCTGAGGATTATCTTATTGATGACGATGATGGTGAGGAGGATGCAATGAAGTCTTCTTCGACGCTGTGAGCGGTGGTTCAAGATAAATTAGAGGACTTTGATGGCTTTGACCTTCATGTTTTTATGTTTTTTAAGCCAGTCTTGTTTAGATTAGTATGCCCTCAGGATTTATCCCAAAGTGTATTTTTCAGAAGAGACTTATGCTTTGGATGCTTATTTCTTATGTTAGCTTGTTGGATGTTTTATTTCTTATGATAGTTTGTTGGATGTTTTATTAACTATTTCGTGCCATTATTATTTAGTGCTTTGTTGATATATCATCCATGGTTGTTATTGTTCTATTTCGTAAGAAAAATCCTGGGAATCTTACGCCGGTGGGGAGCCGTTGCTTATGTTTTATATTTCTTTCCCCTTGTTCTGGCTCTTGTTATCATCAGCAGGGAGTTTGTTGGAATAAATGTATTCATTTAAACCTTTTTTGAAGATAACAAATTGTTTTAACGAACTAATCCCCCTGGTGAACGCCAGAATCGTTTATTCTTTAATAATTTCAAGCACTCTAAAGAGCCGATCGATGTTCGAAGCTTCTAGGATGAGTCTAACAAACGCCAAGCTATTCAAGGAGTCACGTGATCTTTATTGTTATAGGCGTTTGTAAGGAAACTCTACACTTTAGTATATGTTGTTTTCGCAGATGAGAGAAAGGACTTTAAGTGTTTTAATCGGAATGGTTTTAAAATTGATAAATCGTAGTTTTAATCCTAAGCATAGATTGATTCATTGTTAAGGCCTGCATAAATGATTGTGTGTCATTTTTGTTTCCTTCGAGAATTGGCTTGAAACGATCCTTATTTTCGGGAAGGGAAAAACATCGGACCATCGAGACCCCATCGGTAGGGGCCGGTCTCGATCAAAATTCGAGGATCGAGACTTATCGCAGGGGCGAGGTCTCGATAGTCTCACGACGGCACTATGGCCTCTCGACATAGGGTCTACACAGTAGTGGGGCTTATACTGTTATCGAAAGGCCCATTGAGCTCATCGAGACCTCCGGGTCTCGATGGGGGTCTTCACAAGGCGGCCCTTTTTCTCGCAGATTTTATGCACTATATAAGTCTCTTTCTATTTGAAAACCTCACTCTTTTTTACCTAATTCTCAAGCATTAAATTCCTTCAAATTCAAAAAGGCAAAGTCAAATAACTCACATTTAATCTTCATTATCTTTTGTAGAGAGTTTTAGTTGTGTAAAAGTTAATTTGTATTACTCAATCATCAATTGTGTTTTGTGTTGGAAATTTTGTGTGGTGTAGCATAGGTTTGCTATTCCTAGTTGGAGAAGTTAAGGAAATCCCAAGAGGTATTCTTGGGTTCCTAATCTAGGTTGATTAGGGGTTGAAATCCTTAGCGGGTAGCTTAGGTCACTTAGTTGGAGGCTAGGTGTTTGATAATAGTCTTGAGAGAAGTTGCTTGTGTGTATTCAAACAATTCTTCAAGAGCTAGTTATCTTTGCCAAAATCCCGAGGTTGAAAGTTCTACCTGCCGAAGATTGTGAACCGAAGCTCGTTAAAATCGTGTGTATCGTCTTTCTATCTTTTTACTCTACTTACAAGTATTCTTGTTATTTTAGCTAATCATATTTTGGTTGTTTAATTTCTTGACTAATCATTCTCGAGCTCGTAGTCGGTCTATCGAATTAATTTATATTCCTATTGTTCAATTCCTCGCTTATTAAATTAAAACGAAAAGATAATAACTTAACCTAAAACCTTATTCACCCCTTTAAGGTTAATAATAGTGTATTATTTGCGGATATTTCGATTCACGCGAACGTGTTCACCTGGTAGGTTCTGGCTACAGTCGGTGGCTACTTACAGCCTCCACAATGATTTTAGTCTACTACTCATGTAGAGTATATAGCTTTGACAAAAAGTCAAGTATGGGGAAATTTGATCGAGAATTAGTCAAGAACTTGGGGCTACATCATGATCAAGCTAATGTGTATTATGATAGCTCGAAAAGCTATATGTTTCACCAAGGATCAAGTTCATCACGAGAGACCAAACACATTGATGCAGATATTATTTTGAGGAGTGAGGAGAATCAAGGTAAACAGTATGATAGACAACCCAACTGACATGTTTACAGTCGGGTTCGTCAGTATAAGTTTCAACATCGCTTGAACTTACTCCAATGTTCGTGAGTCATAGTTGTCTCGCGTAGGGCAACATCCGATGCAGAGCCACATCTATCATTTCAGTACATTTAAGTACATTCATGTACATCTGAGTGATATAATGCAATTATCCGATACATCTCGTACTTCGATTATCCGTATTTTGGCTTAACTTATCCGCAATTTTCGTTATCTATTTTCCCAAAGTATGATCCGTTTTTCTCATATCCTGAAGAATTCAAGTCAAGGTGAGAGATTGTTGAAATACCTTGAATTTAAGTTGAAGAAAGTCTCACATCTAAACTTTAAGAAGCTTAATTTCAATACTGATTCTATAAAAAATTCCTAACTTTCTTAGTTTTTGCTCGCACTAATAGTTAAGTGATTTTGCTATAATTAGTAGAACCTCAACTACTCTTAATTTTAATTTATGCCTTTCTCTTGTTTGCAATTATTTTTCTAAGTCTTTTTTTATTGCAATATGGATTTTGGTGGTTGTTCCATAACAATTCCAACATTATGAAAATATTATCTTGAACCGTAGGGCTCGGGGTCGAAACTTCTACGGTTCACTTACTTGCATCCCTAACGATGCATCTTAAACCAGATATTGTCTTTTTATGTGAAACTTTATGTAGTAAATCATGTGCTGACTCCTATTTTTGACTTAATTTTCTATTTTGTTTGGCTTTGATTCTAGTGGTAAAAGCGGATTACTTGGGTAGGGTCTTAATCCAACATTTTTCTTAAACCTATTCTCACCAATAAAAACATCATGTTGTTTGAAACTAATGTCGAAAAATGAACTGGATTACTTTCTTTGGTTATTTATATGGTGAATCGGGTTCTTCATAAACGCTCAGCTTTTGAAATTCTCTAACAACCTCTCTTACTCATTTTAATAAACCCATACTCCTTTTGTAGAGATTTTAATCAGCAATACGTAACCGGAACGAAGCATACTGAT
>JADFUC010000390.1:0-12500 GCA_019722365.1 Lithospermum erythrorhizon
GCTGAAGTTACGCTTGCTAATCAAGCGATTCTATTTTTATTTCAGACGTGCTCAAGCTTATTTCGCCAAACGAAAACGGCATTTTCTCCTATCCGAAAAGCAATCCGCTCGAAGTTTTTTTTCAATGTTCCCTATTAGCTTTTCATTTAATGATGTTCTAGGAGAAAATCAAGCGATTCTATTTATTTCAGACGTTCGAGTTTATTTGGGCCAAAACGAGAAAAACGATTTTCTCCTATCCGAATCAGCAACTGCTCAGTTTTTTTTTTCAATGTTCCCTTATTAGCTTACGAATGATGTCTAGGAGAAAATCAAGATTCTATTTATTCTCAGACTGAGTTTATTTAGTCAAACGAAAAACGGTATTTTTCTTCTTCCTATCCGAACGCAACTGCTCGAAGTTTTTTTTCAATGTTCCCTAATATTAGCTTACGAATGATGTTCTAGGAGAAAATCAAGAGATTCTATTTTATTTCAGACGCTCGAGTTTATTTGGGCCAAACGAAAACGGCATTTCACTCTATCCAACGCAACTGCTCGAAGTTTTTTTTTTCAATGTTCCCTAATATTAGCTTATTTAATGATGTTCTAGAGAAATCAAGCGATTCTATTTTATTTCCCCGTGACGCTCTGAGTTTATTTGGGCCGAAACGAAAAACGGCATTTTCTCCTATCCGAACACAACTGCCTGAGTTTTTTTTTCAATGTTCCCTAATATTAGCTACGAATGATGTTCCTAGAGAAAATCAAGCGATTCTATTTTATTTCTCTCAGACGCTCGAAGTTTATTTAATAAAACGAGAAAACGGTATTTTCTTCCTATCCGAACGCAACTGCTCGAAGTTTTTTTCAACGTTTCTAATATTAGCTTATTTAATGATGTTCTAGGAGAAAATCAAGCGATTCTATTTTATTTCGGACGCTCGAGTTTATTTGGGCCGAAACGAGAAAACGGGTATTTTCTCCTATCCGAACGCAACTGCTCGAAGCCAATGTTCCCTAATATTAAAGATGAACGATGTTCTAGGACAAAATCAAGCGATTCTATTTTAGTTCATAATGCCTGAAGTTTATTTGGGGTCAAACGAGAAACGGTATTTTTCCTATCCGAACGTTAACTGCCTCAGTTTTTTTTTCAATGTTCTAATATTAGCTTACGAATGATGTTCTAGGAGAAAATCAAGCTATTCTATTTTTATTTCAGACGCTCGAGTTTATTTGGGCCAAACTAAAAACGGTATTTTCTTCCTATCCGAACGCAACTGCTCGAGTTTTTTTTTCAATGTTCCCCTAATATTAGCTACGAATGATGTTCTAGGAGAAAATCAAGCGATTCTATTTTTATTTCCTCAGACGCTCGAGTTTAGGGATATTTGGGGCCAAAACGAGAAAACTGCATTTTTCTCCTATCCGAACGCAACTGCTCGCTTTTTTTCAATGTTCCCTAATATTAATTTTTACGAATCACAAAGTTTCTTTTAAAAATCAAGCGATTCTATTTTATTTCAGACGCTCGAAGTTTATTTGGGCCAAAACGAGAAACGGCATTTTTTCCTATCCGAACGCAACTGCTCGAAGTTTTTTCGATGTTCCCTAATATTAGCTTACTTAATGATGTTCTAGGAAAAATCAAGCGATTCTATTTTATTTCAGACGCTCAGCTTTATTTAAATAAAACGGTAAAAACTAAGATTTTTCTCCTATCCGAACGCAATCCGCTCGAAGTTTTTTTTCAATGCCTCTAATATTAGCTTAGAATGATGTTCTAGGACAAAAATCAAGTTTATCTTCTATTTTAGTTCATAATGCTCGAAGTTTATTGGGCTTCTAAAACGAAAATCCGTATTTTCCTATCCAACGCAACTGCTCGAGTTTTTTTCAATGTTCCCTAATACAAGGCTACTTAATGACGCTTCTAGGAGAAAATCAAGTTATTTCTATTTTATTTCAGACGCTCGAAGTTTATTTGGGCCAAAACGAAAAACGCATTTTTCTCCTATCTCAACGCAATCCGCTCGAAGTTTTTTTCAATGCTCCCTAATATTAGCTTACTTAATGATGTTCTAGTAGATATTCCATGTCTGTAACCTGCATCTCTGGATAGGATGGTTTGAAGGTTCTTAGCTCCAATCTCAGTTAATTAAGTTTCATGAGAATCAAAGCTATTTGCTTTATTTACTTGCCTAGCTAGTTATATTATATATTTATCTTAGCACAATCACAGTTTGTATTCTTGACATTTCTTTTTCATTTGGAAGTCTGTATTCTTGACAACATATGGAAAGACACTGGTTGCAGTTTATATTGTTACAATTCAATTTTGCCCCAATTAATGCCAACGTTAATTTAGATGTAAATTAGTGCACTTTCAACTGAATGCCAGCGATAGCCAAATATCTGTCCCAATTTTAATAAATTAGTGCAAATGTATGGAATTATAGCCAGCGATGACTAAATATTTATCCCACCTCATTGAATTAGTGCAAATGTACCAAATTATGGCAAGCGATGGCCAAATATCTGTCCTAATTTTAATAAATTAGGGAAAATGTATGGAATTATAGCTAGCGATGGCCAAATATCTGTCCCAATCTTCCTGAATTAGTGCAATGTACCGAATTATGGCAAGCGATGGGCAAATATTTGTCTCTATTGAATTAGTGAAAATGTACTGAATTATGACAAGCGATGGGCTAAATATCTGTCCTAATTTTAATAAATTAGTGCAAATGTATGGGAATTATAGCTAACGATGGTCAAATATCTGTCCTAATTTCACTGAATTAGTACAACAAATGGAATTATGGAAAGCGATGGCCAAATATATGTCCCAATTTCATTGAATTAGTGCAATGTGAATTCAATTATGGCAAACGATGGCCAAATTTCTGTCCTAATTTTAATAAATTAGTGCAAATATATGGAATTATAGCCAGCGATGGCCAAATATCTGTCCCAATTTGTTTCGAGAAGAAATGATCTCAGTTGTCATCGATTTTGCTGATGAAGGAAGCCATAGTCCTCAGTTTGAGATAAAAGTTGTTTGAGAATAAAAGTATTTTTTTTTCATTTGGAAGTCTGTATTCTTGCCAACATATGAAAAAAGACACACTGGTTGCAGTTTATATTGTTAACTAAATAGGCAATCAACTCAGTACAACTTTCTCAACTATAGAGATGTAGATAATGGCTGGTATAAATATGCAAAGTACTTTATATGTGTAATTTTTCAGCATTACATCTAACAAATAATATACATTGATTAGTTATAAGAAATTGTCAGCAAGTTCCATCAAGGATGACAGTTATGTTAATACAAATGTCAGAAAGACCTTAGGCATACGAATGGTCAGAAAGACCTTAGGCATATAGAACTACATTATTAGTGAGTATGCAACAATTTCAATACCTAACAAGTAGTGTAGGAACCTGGTTGTCTACATATACATGAATGGCGTAAAGATTAACACAACAAAGGGCACAAGGTAAAGGTAAAACAACGATGGCAGATAGGAATGGCAAGACACATCACTATGGTAGTAACCTATGATAAGCCAACCGACGGAAAGAAAGAGCTATACAAACAAGTCATCCGAAACATGTAAAAATAGCAATATACCACAAGAAGCATGCAACACAAAGAACTTAAAATCCGATTCAAGAGCACAACATACATTGATCTGAAAGCCCAAACAAATAGAATGTAACATAGTTAGAGGTAAAATAGTTTAAGAATTTTGTTTAAAACCTGATTGAAACACCGATGTTGACATGAGATACAAGCGTATCATAATATAGATCGAAACATGCAAGACAAAGGCCATTACTGAGGCTGACGTCATGCATAAACTACGATGAATAGCTAATAACATATATTAGACTGTAAATATAATTATAGTCCGAACAGGGTTAGGACCCCAAAATAAAAATCCTTACATGAAGCGATTAAGAAACCACATATCATACCAAACATACCATTCACGGGAACCTCAAAAGCAAGAGATCAACCCAAAAAAGTAAGCAAAGTCACTATATCAAACATAACTGGGAATAACAATGAATCGATAGATAATAATGATCAGTACAACAAGTAGAAATCACTGGACAAACAAATTCAATTAAACCAAAACAACCGCGAGACTCAATGCATAGAACGATGACAATTAGTATAAGCAACCACTAAACTTGACAATTAGTAGCAGCAACCACTAAAGAAACCAAGCAGATGAGACCAAACCAAAATACAAAAAATTAATTAATAATTCTGGAAGAAAGCTATATGATATTTTTGAGATTTAAAGATGCAAACCTTTATTTGTTGTTGGAGGAGGTATATATAGAAAGAAAGCTCTCATCTTCACCCCTAATAACCCGACATATCCAAGGACAATAGCCGGTGTAAGCAAATCGCCTAAATTAAGTCAACCAAGCAACGAAGACCTTCCATCAATGTTTGCCACATTCTCAAGCATAATGAATAGCAATTCATAATACAAAAACCTACATAATAGTAACCCGTAGAAACCATCCAAGCCATTGATGAAAGTTCAAGAGCTGAAAGGCTAAACTACGACACAAACCAACGGCTATGATCACAAAAATTGAGAATGCACTTGTCTATGGAAGATATTAGGTGGTAGAGAGGAGGAAAGGAGGTGAGGTGTTTGTCTTGTTTTACACGTGCATTTCTAGTAAAAATCCATGTAATAAGGAATTTTGTAGGAAACCACCCCCTAAACCCAATATATTTACACACCCGCCATCGATTTATTTAGAAATCCTACAGACGCGCATATAACCCATGGGTCGGGTCATTTGGCCCATTAGCCCACGGACGTCCAACTATCTAAGCACGTGGTACAAGCATTTCATGCAACATGCGACATGAAAATGGCTTACGTTAGCTGCATGAGCAACTTGTTCTTTATAGCATCATAATTGTTGTCTATTTTTCAATTTTTTTACTATTTTAACTTAGATGGCTTTGTAGAGTAGTCTAAGTGTTAAAGTTGGACGGCGCTGAAGAAGTGCCACCTAAGAAGAATTAGACGGCACTTCATGCCGCTGGGCCTAAGTACTTCTTAGGCGACGTTTTTATACGCTGTCTAAGCAAGTGTTTTTAAGTGATTTTTGTAGTAGTGCCGATTTCAGAATGGGACACTTCCGAGCCTTTTTCCATATCCTACAATGAAACAATTAATAGCATATGAATATTTATATGCTAAAAAATCCTTTGCGATTTAGGTTTTATATAATTGTTTTCTATTAAATTAATACTTATTTAAAAAGAAAAAAATCAATTTTGATGTTGGAAGTCACAAATTCGTGAGAATTTTTAAATCGGGATTCACAAAATGCCTAATTTAGTTTTTTTAATGTTAGATTAAAAGCATAAAATTTCAAAGAGATGATTATAACTTAGACTATGATGTCGATTTGTAACTCGCTTAATAGTTGGGTTGTTTGACACTTCATTTTTGTTCTTCATATTTTATGTTTTTTTATTTTCATAACAAAAAATTGAGGAATAAGTTTTTGGTTCATTGATTGAAAGTTGCCTTTATTTTCTAGTATAAAATGATTA
Source organism: Lithospermum erythrorhizon (assembly GCA_019722365.1). Classification (NCBI taxonomy): domain Eukaryota; kingdom Viridiplantae; phylum Streptophyta; class Magnoliopsida; order Boraginales; family Boraginaceae; genus Lithospermum; species Lithospermum erythrorhizon. The sequence continues at coordinate 5,585 of JADFUC010000390.1, forward strand.
GTTGTGTAGTTAAGAATTATGGAGATTGGTGTTTGTGGAGATCATGCATCGCATAAATTACTAATTATATATGAAGAGAATTGGGCTCCAAACATAAGAGCGGTTGCTAAACTTGAACAATTTAGAGTAGTTAAAGGTTACTTGGGCGAGCACCTATGTGTTTGCACAATGTTACCAACAACACCATGTTTCAAAGTGACCGATCGATCACCAATCTTTTTTAAAAAATGTCATACTTTTCCATTAAAAATCTCTCTTAACTAATCGGCAACCGATCACATGACCAACACATGACTTTTTAGAGGCATTTTGAAGGTCACAATACCACCTCACCCATCCTCATTACATCATCTTCCGCATACCCTCGCCAAAGACTACCATTCTACAATATACACCACCACCTTCCACCACTCTACAAGATACATCACCACCACCACCACACTACCACATTTTCATTATCATCAATTCACCACCACCATGACTGCAAATCACAACACATTTGTCTAAAGAGCACCATAACAATTACTCGCATCAAAGGCAAAGTTTTAGCCAAATGCCTATCACGTAATTGAAGAACTTAAATTGACAACAATTCCACAACAAAAATCATCTAACCAACAACAAAATCGCAAAAGCTTCAAAATCCCTTTCTAATCAAATCCAACTGTCCCAATAAAATTGTAAAGTAAAGATTCAATTTTTTCATTAGGACATTGAATTTCCTCAACTAGATATCCAATGAATTTCATAGAACTTGAAACAATCATATCCAATTGACCTAATTCATTTGTCCAAAGAAAAGTTCTAGTTTTTCCTTAATTATCCAATTGTCCCAATATAGTTGTCCGGTAAAGTTTCCATTTTCCATCAAGAAAACGAATTTCCCAAATTTGATATTCGATGGATTTCATGAACTTGAGATCCAACATTTTTCAACAAAATATATGACTTCTATCCAAGTATAAGTTAAATGTCAAAAGAATGACTAAATAGTAGCCAAAATAGTCTAATGACGTAAAAAAATTATTTAAAATAAGAAAAAATGGGTGTATGTTTGAAAGATGAGGTATGGGGTTTGGGTTCTGTGTGTTTGTGGCGGTGAAGGAGGTGAGGGCTGCTGGAGCCAGAGAGGTGATGAAAGAAGGGAATGTTTACTTTTTGTTTTTCTTTTTATTAATTAGTACTACTATAATAGTTTTTTTTTTTATTTAAGAATTGTGATAGAACTTCCAAAGCCCCTTAAAAAAGTCATGTGTGTTGGTCATGGATCGACTTAAAGGTTAGTTAAGATAATTTTGATGGAAAAGGCAACATGATATTTTTAAGTATCAAGGATCAACCGGTCACTTTTGAAATATATGTGATTTGACTGTAACATTATGCAAACATAGGTGATCACCCTTACCATTAACCCTAGTTAAAATGTTCTAGCTTCTTATAACATTTGCCCACTGGGCTCATCTTTAAAATTGTATCGACTCTTCAAAATATAGAACATTCTCAATGAATATATACTAATGTACACCGATATAACATCATTATATAGTCATAATCCAAATATGCCAAAAGAATAAGGCGATATGATCTTAATAAGATCATACCACTAATAAGTATACGAGGACTCAAGATCGTGCCAATAGGTATGAACTCTCACCTAGTTAATGCTTATCACATACGATACTCAAAAATATAACCTAAGGAATACGGGTCGTGCCACATCATGCTTCAACTTTAAAGTCAGCTCTAAATATATTAGAAAGTAAAGAGAATGAGGGTAATTAATACGAAGATCAAATAGCAGCTTTAGTTCCTTGATCACACAAGCTAGTAAGAACAAACTCTCCAATGATGTTTCAAAAGAGATTGTGTTCGGGTTTGATATGGATTTAAATAGAACTACCAACCGTTTTTTCGGATTTTAAAACCAATTTGATTGGATCCGTTTTTTGCTATTAACTAAACCATGGCCGTCACCGGATTTGTTTTTTCTTCGTAAAAACAGGACTAAACAGATCCCGCAATCTTAATAATAAGAATTTTTTAGTAGTAAGGCGTTGTATAAAACGCCTACGCGCTTCCTTCAAGTGTTTAATTGTCGCTCCGATGCAGTAACGCTCGCTACTTCTACTTTCATCTTATCTCAAATTCTTCATGAAATAAACCTCTTTTCATTCTACTGGCCATTCTTCACCCATTTTTTTGCTCAATTTTGACAACTTTGATAAATATAGCCGATCCCCTTAGTCCCTTACTAAAGCGGTAGAATTTGAAGGAGTGATAGCTCAATTAGTGTTTTCTAACACAAGTGGTTGACTATAGATATACTAATTTCTCAATTTTTTTTTTTTTTTTTTTACTTTAACCAATCTGAATTTGTATAAAAGGTCTACATGCATACTCAAGCTCTCGATTTGTTTGAATTGCCCAATTAAGTTTTTTTTTTTTTTAACTCTTTTAACTAAGTGTCCGAGGATGATCTTTGGTCACCAATTGAAACTGATGGAAATGGAGTAGATCCATGTTGAGATTTCGAGCCATTTCCAAGTAAGATTGATCAAGTTTGATCTTTATCAAATTTGTATTAAATTTATTCTTAATTGATTAATTTTTAGAAATGGAGAAATAATTAGAATATTGCAGCAGCTTTTTGTAGTTGTTCTTCAATATAAATAGTAGGTGAATTGTTTCATCATTTGCATGATCTCTATTTAGATTCATGTTTTAGCCTCTTGAGAGTTATTCATTGAAATGTTGGTTTTTCTACTTTGTGTTTCCATTATAATATTTAGTATGCCTATCTTTAGATATTTGTTCAATTTAGATTTAAAAAAATATATCCTAATCTTGAATTTGGAGGATAATGAAAAAACAAAGAAATGACATTTTTTTCTTCATAGTTGTTTCAGGTTTGAGTGCAAGAACTTGATCCATATAAATATCTAGATGGTATTACATTTATTTGTTCCATATATTTTATTTGTTATTAAACACTTGCCGATTTTCGCTTTCTTATTATTTGTAGGTAACAAGCAAAGAAACAAGCATGACTATCATATCAATTCAATTTCAAACGACATGTGATGTCATAGAACCTCCTTGTTTTTCACCTCACCATTTTGAGTATGACTTATGATCTTAAGGTTTTTTTAAGTTGCCTCCTTAAGTTGGGTATTTTTGTCATTTTCACATTAAATTGATTGATATGGTAAACCAATCCCACTATTCTCTCCCCATAAAATCTCCTTCCCATTAATTGCCACAATCTAACTCAAAGTTTTCTCATTCTTCCCTAATCTTTCCAAATAGCAACTACCTCTATACCATCATTATAATTCTCATTCCTACTGAACTCAATTCAAGAAAACCCAAAAACTCCAACTATCATAAACATCTTCAAGCCAAAAGCTGAGGAAGAAGTTTAGTAATTTTAATTTTTTATTCATTTTATACACATGCATTATAATATAAAGGTCAATTATTGATTTATACAAAATCAATTACATGCTATGGTTAATTTTTGATATTTTATTATTTGGTAAAAATTGAATCCACGATGATTATGAAAAATTAAATTCCTAATAAAATCGATGCATAACAAAATTGATAATTTGCATTGATATTATCCTGGGCTTATGTTATTATGGAATTGAGTTATTGATTTACTTGATGATAGGATTAGTATGAATCAGCATAATCGGGTTGTTGATTGTCGGCTTTTTAACTCGCATTCTCACCATAACATCTTTTGGAGAAAAAACTCATTTGAAATAAAAATTCTTTAAGGTTAATGGTGTTTTTTAAGGAAGTTAGATATCGAGCAACTATGTCGCTTATATTTTTTAAGTTATTTACAACATGCTATAACCTAATGTTTTTACTGCGTATGCCGACTCCTTCATCTATTTCTATAATTATTAACCCATTTTTTTGTTTATATTGGGTTATTGCAACTGAATAATGGTATATCAATATATGTTAACACAATTCATAATTTCGCTTTTGTTATATGTAGGTGATTAGCTATCGAAATTATAACTTATAATGATTTATGTAAACGAAGATAAAAGTCAATTCCTTCCATCGACGAAAAGCACATGAGTAACGAGAAGTTTAGAAATAACCCAAATAAATTAGAACATGATAATTGCTTCATCCCACTTTAGCAGTATATGGGTAATGAGAAGTTAACAACACCCCAAAATAAGTTACAATATGGTAACTATCTCATGTCCCACCGACACTGTACCCGTTATACATGTATCATAACTAAATATGCCAACAAAATGCCAACAAAGAATGCAATCTAAGATAACAAAAACGAAGAACAAAAAATCATAGGAGGAAAAATCAATGAAACAATATAAACCAAGATAGAAAATGAGCAATAATTTCAAATTAACGCAAAGAAAAAACAAAGGAAAAAATATAGAGACATGTCAAGGAAGAGAATGAAAAGAAACTTACCAAATTAAAAATTCTATGAAACAAAGAACAAATAAAATATAAAATAAATCAGTCCCATTTAAATCATTCCATTAAATGTATCGGGTATTGATTTTTTCAATTTAAAAAAAACTAATTTGACAAATTAACCCCTTTCATCTCACAAACTACTGGATCAAATCCAAATTTCATAACTATCATCTCGCACGGTCAATAAGTCGCTATCTCCTACTTGCTTAATGGTTAACCTCATAAGCTAAAAGCCCACCCTTCATAGATAATATACTATTATTTTTAAGTTAAACCTCATTGTTTTTTGGACTACTCTGAATTTGTTAAAACTCGTCTTCCTTTTGAAATCCTTTTGGATTAATCCATTTTTTTTTTCCTCATGGACAGCTTTATGTAGCACTGTTTAGAGCGAAAATTGGAGAAAATATCAAAATTTTGATCATTCTATCCACTTACAATGATCCAGAAATTAAATATACAATAAATGTTGTATATAATGAAGTTCTTTATGTAGCAAGCCTCACATAATCCTTTAACATATACCCTTTTGGATATTATCTTTTGATCAAATTTTTAAATATGGTATATAGTACAGGTTGTAAATGATGTAATTTTAAATATAGTATTGTCAGCATATACATTTTTAGGTATTCTTTTGTTCTCATCATGCTTGCAAGCTAAGTATATATGATTTTGATAGCAATTATTATGACTCCAGATAGAGGCATTCTTTATGCTCTGGAAGCTTTCTTTTACTTTACTATATGGTTACTGCTACTACAACTACATATTCACTTTATTGACCAGCATTAAATTCTCTCCAAATTTAAATAATCATTTACTCTTAAGATCCATGACCATACAATCAGAATTCTTTTGAATGTGGATTCTTTGGTTACTCATCCATAAACATATATCTGAAGAATTATAGCATGTGTTTGAATATCTAACATGCCTTTTACATACCTGAACATAGATTTGGACTTATTGTAACTATTATGTCTATATTTTTAATTGTAGGTGCGTCGGACATGGAACACACTATAAACACTAAATGAGCATAATTCTAAAGTTTATTACTTATTTACAAATTGAATTTTCATTTGTATATTTGGGAGTTTATCACTTATAAGTTTCATTATAACGCATGCTGATGAAAATATGGCCCACAGAGATCGAAAATCACACTACATTTTAATGAAGTAGGTCTTATTTGATACTCTCTAACATCATGTTGCATGAATTTTTTTCTAAGTTTAGAAATATTTAAGGATTTAGTCTATTTCTAGGTAGATTTGATTCTACTCATCTTGGTATCATGATGAAGTCTTGCTGCACATAAAGAGCCATTTCATGCTGGTAAATTTACGAGGTATTCAAATAGTTTTGGTTGCTAGATACAATCCATATACATATTGTTAAATTGTTTGTTGGATAGATTTATTTTTATATGGATGGAAGCTCAGCAGCATACCTCAAAATTTGTTACTTTGGCATATCAATCTTTAAATCTCTGAGAGTTCTTTCATTCTTTATTAGTCGTCACTTCTGTACATTTAAGATTCAAATCAATTGTTGAACCCCACCATACTTTGCCTTTATAGGTATATTTTAATGACTTAATCTTCATTATTTATTATTATCAAAATTAATACGGAGTGGATCGCATATGTACATGTTGTTATTTCTGATCGATATATGTCTTCTATTAAGTAGATGATTTGACAGGATCTAATCCTATTGAGGTTGTGCTAGATGTTAATTCAAGGAGACAAGTTGCCGTAAGTGCATTTTATTTATGAATCTATTGTTGCATATTTAAATCCGGTTGTCTGTCCTCGCAATTTTACATGCTCTTAAACAATATACCCAACGATTATTCTGTTGATCCAACCTATAACCATCACTTTTTTCACAAAATTTTAATGCTTATAGTTGACGATTCATCTAACTTAAATATACTCAAGTCCAACCTATGTTTCTCGAAGTTCAACTCTTCTCTGATTTCATCTCCATCGATTGTTTCTACCGATTTCATCACTCGGGCTTAAACTGAGGACATAGTTCTTTTTATCGATGCAAATTCGACTAAGTTTCAAACTAAAATATAAGTTCAACCAAACTTATAATTGATAATTATAGTTTTCATTAATTTCTTTAGTCATTGAATCATTAAATGCTCTCATGTTTCATTGTGAAAATTTGATATTTGATTTTTTTTTAGCTTCTATTTTACAATTGATACTGAGTCTTCGTCAGTGTTTGTAGTTGTAGATATATGTGTAACAGATCTTCTACACCTAGGATCAAACAAATATGATAGTGCATCTTAATTTTTTTTTCTTAATCAATTTCTATTTATTATTTGTTTTGATGATTTATGTAAAGATTACGATTAATAATAAGAAAGTAGGTGAGTAATAATGCAGCTTAGGTAGTAAAATCTTTTTCTATGAATATA
>JADFUC010000390.1:17500-29115 GCA_019722365.1 Lithospermum erythrorhizon
TAGAGTATATAACTTCGATCATAGGGATCAATCTCTAGTCGCATAGCTTCATAATAATTCTGTAAAGCTTCCGCATAATTTCCTTCGGATTGAGCTGACATCCGTTACGGTCGTTATTCAATTAAAAGAATCTCCGTTTCAGAACCATTGCGTGAGATTTTTACATATATACGGCTCCTCACTATGTGCATAATGAGAATTATATATGAATCTAAATCAAACAAATTCAAATCTTCTCATTATGAACTGATTAGGGCTAGTGTTTTTACAAGAAATCTCTAGCCAACCTTACTGCAAGAGATCTTTTTTTAACATTAAAGGTGTTCGGCCTAAATAGAAATGATAACTCCTGCCATTTTTTTGTTTCTTCTCAAATTTCCAGGAATTAGTCACTTCGCCTTCGATGGTTCTGGGTATCAAAGTACGAACAGATGGATGTTCGCTAATCCCAACCAAATTTTATTTTAGTCCCAGCCGATAAAGGAAAAGGGTAATTTATAACAAAGTTTTGTGTTGTTGATTCCTAGGTGTAGTGCTTCTGCTACCTATCGGTACTAGTGGAGTAGGATTAACCTGTAATACAGAACCTCTAGGTGAAACCTTGCGCGCTCAATACTAGAATCCATAATTGAAACATAGTATCTGAGGGTTGCATTAATCGAGGATAGACGACAGAAAGATTGTTCTATTTACTTTACAAACTGCACCTTCAACAGACGTAGATTTCTTTACAAAATTTTCTCGAATTTCGTTTCTTTCTCCTAACACTAAAACAAATAAATATAAAATCAATAAAAAAAATCAAACCACCATCTACTAATAGGTAAATACCTCTTTTTCTCCTGAAGTTGTCAGAATTATTCGTAATAAGATATCGCTACAATTGAAAAAGGTCTTATCAATAAAAAATTTCCATTTATCCACCGATCTAGACATAGGTAAAGAAATCATTCTATAATTCTTCTCATTATCTCTCGGCAGGAAAATGATCCCACAAAGAAAGAAAGAGGAGGTGTACAGTACGAAATAACATAAAACAGATAGAATTTCTTATAAAAAAAGTGAACTTTCTATTCAGTCTGCCCTTTTTTATGGAAAAATAAGAAATGTTTAGACAGTTCATACTAATAGAGTAGTATCAAGGAGGGAAATAGTATGATTTCATTTGAAGTTGCAGATTCGAAAAACTTGATCAATTTAGATAGATTCTGCTACAAAGAAGAAAAAGATCGAATAATCATTCGATAGATGAAAATAGAATAACTGCCTATTTTTGTCCTGTGTACATAGCCGGTATACAATCAAATAGAAAATACTTTAAATTACTATCTAAATTACTAATAGTAATAATAGAGGTAGGCTTTGTTGTTGAAACTCTAAAACAGGAATGGAATTTGATAATTTTTATGGTATGAAATCACAGTATATATGATTTATATATTTATATATAGTATATATATATAATTTAAAAGGTCTCCGTTAACCATAGTCTAAAAAACTAGACCCATGAATCAATTCATTTCGTTCTATTTCTTTGATTTAAATCCGTTAATTTTTTTAACAAAATTTTCTTACAGAAAACATATCCCCGAACCTCGAAGGAAAGATATTTCTTTGATGATAAATTTTCTATTTTGATAGTTTGATAGCTATTATTTATAATTAAAATACATGGAATTAAAAATACCTATCAGATCATATATAATTTAATATGAATGACTCGCTATTCACTCGGTTTTGGGTCATAATCATTGTATGTAGGAGAGATGGCCGAGTGGTTCAAGGCGTAGCATTGGAACTTATATGTAGGCTTTTGTTTACCGAGGTTCAGATCTCTTTCCCGTCTTCACTTATGACCAGTTGACCAAATACCTTAGTTAGACCTTTCTTTAATAATATGGATTGGATTCTCTTTGACTGAATTGCTGTGACGTAAAATATTACTACAAATATAGTAAAATACTGAAAAGAATAAGCAAAAGAAAAAGGTCCCTTCCTTTATGATATATAAATGGGAGAAAGTTTGGATAAACATAATTGTCTTTTTATTTACTTCGCCTCGCCGAAAGGGAAGAAAGTTGTCCGAATGTTATTTTATTTTCGTTAGGGTTTCAAGTCCACAGGCAAGGAATAATATTCCTACGACTAGCAATTCATTTATTTTCAAAGCGACCCATTTACTATCTATTTGATTGACTAATCCTTTATATTTCGAATGGTGAAGGGTCAAATGGTTTGTAATCCCTCAGGAAGATAATGGATAGAATTTTGAATCAGAGTTCTGGATTTTTGTTCATCCTTCACCAATCATATCTTGGGGTTTGCAGCGATAAGCGGCTATATCTACTATACGACCATTAACTAAAATATGTCTGTGGTTAACTAATTGACGGGCTGCGGGAATAGTTGAAGCCATACCCAATCGAAAAAGAATGTTATCCAGACGCATTTCAAGTAATTGTAGTAAAACTTGACCTGTTGAGCCCTTGGCTTTTCTGGCGATACGAACATATTTAAGTAATTGTCGTTCTGTAGACCATAATGAAAACGCAATTTTTTGTTTTCTTCTAGACAACGAATACGATATTGAGATTTTTTTCCCGGAACGCGATTGGACACAAGATCACTCCCGGGTCTAGGCTTTTATTAGTTAATCCCTGGTAAAGCCCCAGTCGGCGTATTTTTTTGGAAACGAGGTCCTCGATAACGTGACATAAGACTCCTAAATTTATAATAAATGGAATTCTTATATTGATTTTCTATTTATAAAATATTAAAAAATTATATTTTATAAAATAACAACCTAAGCTAAAACTGAACTGAATGAAGCGAAGTTTACTGAAGTAGTGTACTATAAAAGAAAGAATGAGATGAATTGGATAAATATCAAGCCCTCTATTATATAGAAAAAGATATTTTTCCTGACATAATTAGAACCTATAACTTAATAAATTCAAAATTCATAACTTTTGAAAAAAGGGGGGAAATACTTTTTCAATATTCTTTGATTTCAAAGTCTCAGTCATGGAAAATTTGGAATAAAAAATGGGAAAAGCCGGCTATCGGAATCGAACCGATGACCATCGCATTACAAATGCGATGCTCTAACCTCTGAGCTAAGCGGGCCTACATAACAGAAATTTTTATGAATGGAATCCTAAAATCTTAGTTATTCATAATCTATATGAATCCTAGAAAAGAATAGCCAATTTCAAATAAGGATTAAGATAATATATTATATAACATAAAATTCATATATCATTATATAATTTATGTATTTCTTTATCAAATTCCTAATTAGATAGTGATAGTCAAATTTTCTTTTTCATTTTTGAATCCAAATGTCATTTTAAATTCTTTTTCTTACACTTCTGTGTTTTGATTTAGATTTCTATTTAATTTATTTCGAGTCGAATAATTTCAGTTTAATAGATATAACTAATGAGACATTCGTAAAGGTGTAAGTTAAAACAAAAAAAAAAGAATCGACCGTTCAAGTATTCCTAAATTGCAAGGGAAAATGACAGGAAGAAAGATATATACATATATATGGTATATATCCATATATATTGAATTGCAGGTCCATAAATGATAAAATCATATTTGATTGGACCAACATATCCTATAAAAAAAGATGAGTAAGAAATCAAAGAAAAAGACACTTTTCGAGATAGGAATCCGTATCCTAATGAATTCGGCGGTTCCAGTAGAAATGAAAGAAAAGGAAGAGCTACAATGATATCCTAATCTAAAAAGGATATGGCAGAATTGAGTGAACCGCTACGGACTTAATTGGATTGAGCCTTGGTATGGAAACCTACTAAGTGACAACTTTCAAATTCAGAGAAACCCTGGAATTAATAAAATGGGCAATCTAGACCAAATCCGGTTTCCGAAAACAAACAAAAGTTGAAAAAGAAAAGGATAGGTGCAGAGACTCAATGGAAGCTGTTCTAACAAATGAGTTGACTGCTTTGGTCAGTCTTTCTCATAAAGTGTAAAGAGAAATATACATTTGTATTAGATACTTCTATCAAATGAAATGATTAATCACTACCAAAATATATTCAAAATATATTCTTTTTTATGAAAAAAAGAAAGAGTTGAATTAATCGATTCCACATAGAAAGAAAGAGTCAGTATTCATTGATCAAATTATTCACTCCATAGTCCGATAGATCTTTTGAAGAATTGATTAATCGGACGAGAATAGAGTCCCGTTCTACATGTCAATACCGGCAACAATGAAATTTTAGTAAGAGGAAAATCCGTCGACTTTAAAAATCGTGAGGGTTCAATTCCTCTATCCCCAAAGCCTATTTGACATCCCAACGATTTCTCTATATCTATTTTCGTTGATGGTTTAAATTCCTCACCTTTCTCATTCACTCTATTCTTTACAAACAGATCTGACCGGAAACACTTTCATCTTACACAAGTCTTGTATGATACACATACAAATGACCATCTGAACAAGGAATGAATCGCCTTTTTAATTTTAATAATTCACAATGGATATCATTTCTCAGACTGAAACTTACAAAGTCGTCTTATTGAAGATCCAAGAAATTACAGTACCCGTATGGATAAAAGTTGGTAATCTTCTTTCATACTTTTAATTGACATAGACCCCAGTCATCTAATAAAATAAGGATGATACATTGGGGGGAATGGTCGGGATAAGCTCAGCTGGTAGAGCTGAAGGACTAGAAAATCCTCATTAATCACCAGTTTCAAAATCTAGTTCCTGGCACCAATTCATTTGTATGAGCTTCTTCTATAAATTGAAAGATACAAATAGAACAGAATTGATAAAATATTCCTAGAAACTGAATTCTGTCACTTATAATAGATTTCTAGTCTAAATCATAATACATATTTTCTTCTTTTATCCATCTCGCCCGGATACCCCCCATCTATTTTATAGATGGGTAGAGTTTATTAGACAAACTATCTAAAAGAATTAGATTCCATTTCCTCTTTTTTATTTATTCCCTCCTTCAAAAAGAATGTTAATACTTTATTCTATATTCGAAAGGTGAACTTAGTTGATTGAAAAACTCAAAAGTAGAATCTAGAAGAGTTGAAATAGACAAGATTCAGTTCAGATAAAATACAATTAAAAAAATCTGATACCCTTTTATTTCTTTGTATTTTCTTTTCTATTCCATTTCTTAATTTTAAGTTCTTTTTTAGAACCCCTCTAAGTAACGTGCACCAATACAAAGGCAGAACCCGCTTTGGTTCATCTTATTAGTTTTGGTTCGTCTCATCCAAAATAAGTATCTTCCAAATAAATGCGAGAATTGCAATGAATTCCTAATTGTCTTTTTTATATACTATCCGAAATTCCCTAGTACAAACAAAACTCTCGAACAGAACTTAAATATCTGAAATTGGAATTGTATACAAGTTTTTATCATTCAATGAGCATCTTGTATTTCATAAAATTAGGGGGCAATATAATCTTTACGTAGGGGCCATCCTATCCAACTTTCAGGCATTAAGATACGTTTCAGCGTGGATGATTATTATAATAGATTCCCAGCATATCATAAGATTCTCGTTCTTGAAAATCCACGCTTTCAAACCCAGAAAACAGACAGATTCTCGGATTCCCTCATAGGGTAAATACTTTTGATGCATACCTCTTCTGGCTGATCCACACCATACTCTATTCTCGTAAGATGATACACATAGCTAACAACCCACCGGGTGCTACATCATATGCACATTGGGGCATGAATGGTTGTAACCATATACATATAAAATGACAACAATGGAATGCCAATCCGCGGAAGCTTTATTTGTAAGTCTCTATTCATGGTAATCAAAGCCAAATCTATGAATTACCCCATGCTTGACTAGCCAAACAGACAAACGACCCTGCATCTTTTTATCTCTCCTTCATTTTATTTGGATAAGCATTTCACATTTAAATTAAATTTGAAGATTGACCCGCTACTTGTTATTCTGTACAAGGAGAATTCTGTCTATTCATAATTCGTGAGAAGATCCTGAACTTTTGTATTTGAAAAAGGTTTCCGTTTCAGTAGGGATCTCAGTAGGGATCTTTGAAGTAGATGATGACTGATAAAGAAATCTTTTATCATAATTTCCAGTATGAATACTGCGTCCAACATGAAACTTGTGAGCGGTAGTAAAACACCGATTCGCTCGTCGAGACCCAATTCTATCTTCATAGATTTCTCGAGAAATTTTCTTACGAAGTTTTGTTATAGCATCTATAACAGCTTCCGGTTTAGGTGGACAGCCAGGCAAATAAACATCCACAGGAATTAGTTTATCGACCCCCCGAACAGTAGTATAAGAATCAGTACTGAACATCCCCCCTGTAATTGTACATGCTCCCATAGCAATAACATATTTTGGTTCCGGCATTTGTTCATATAATCTCACTAGAAGGGGCCATTTCATTGTTACTGTTCCGGCTGTTAAATTAGATCCGCTTGTCTAGGACTCGATCTTGGCACTAGTCCATAACGATCAAAGTCGAATCGTGAGCCTATTAGTGAAGCAAATTCAATGAAGCAGCAGCTGGTACCGTAAGAAGTGGCCATAAACTAGAGTCTTGACCAATTTGAAAAGATCGTTTAATGTAGTTGAAATAACTGAATTTGGGGTTGTTCGATCAAAACAAAAGGAAACTCAATGGAATTCACCAACTGTTTCAATCTTTTTTACTTTTTCTTTATTGTCTGAATTCAGGAGTTAAGACCATTCAACGCTCCCTTCGCCATGCATAAACTAAACCAACAATTAAGATAAGCGAATATTAAAGCTTCTATAAATACGGATATACCCAATACATCGAAACTCATTGCCCATGGATAAAGAAAAACCGTTTCAACATCAAAAACAACAAAAACGAGAGCAAACATATAGTTCAGGGGTAACTAAGCGTCACCGGGTTCTATACCCGATTCATAACTTGAAAGTTTCTCTGGCCCTTTGTTAATCAGGGCTAAAACTCCCTGAAATAAAAAATGCCAAAAAGGAATAGACTTGATATTGATAAAAATGCCCAAAAATATCATATTCATAGAGCAGAAACATAGATTTTACTCCTATAAACGTGGAAAATATACCCGGTCGATTCAATTGAAATAATTTGAATTGTCAGTTATCCATAACTATTTGACTAAAACAAAATTTTTTTCTTTTGTGTTGTGCTTCCTAAGTCTAGGTAGGTATGAAGAAAAGCCCACTTGGCATTGTTGACAATGAAATATTCGTTTGCAACAAACTTGAGCTTGTACACAAATACCGCGGCCGTTTGAATCCGCGCAAGGTACTCTTTGGGGTTTTTAACCAGGCTCATTTCATAAATTTTACAGAAAAAATGCACTAGTATTAGATATACTAAACTAAAAAAGAAAAAGTATCACCTAATTCCTTAATTGTGATAGGAAAATTCATATAGAATTCATCCCCGAATGGATAGCGAAGGGTTACCTTGTTCTTTATCCACCATTGTATAATATCCATGGATCTATTGAAATGCATTTTTACTTTCCGTTTTCTGTTTTAAATCATTCTGAGAGTGAGCTTATAAGAAGATTTTTATTTTGATGAACCTACCGCTTAATCACAAGTAACAAACAATAATGAAAATTCAAAAAATTATATAATTTTGAATTTTCATAATAGGCTAGTTTAGAGGCTATACGGACTCGAACCATGGGTACTTCTCGGTAAAACAGATCAAACGGATTATTATCAATATGATCTGAACTGTTTCAAAGACCCAACATGCACTTTTTTGCATTGGGCTCTTTCATTAACTGATAGAATTATCAGTCAGTCTGCCATATTTTTCTTAACATAAAAATAAGATGAGGATATGGCTCCATGTGTTCGGATTCATTATTTTGGATTCCGATCCAGGAACACTACCAAAGTTTTTCAAAGGTAGGGTTATCTTGACGTAGGTCTGCCTCTGGCTTAGATCAACCTAAGTTAAATGAAGTCTCTATCGTTTTAATTCAAAAAAATCAAATATGAAACTCCATACACCTTAAAGTTCATAGGACGAAAAGAGATTTTTTTGAGGTCCTTATACTCATTATGCCTAGCATTGAATAGATTGTGTATTCACCTTATCAATATACAAATCGAGGATAGGTCGGTTTGGTACCTAATAATGGATAATGGGTACCAAGATCGGACTAATCATTTGTCAAATGTGTTCCCTCAAAGTTATGGAGTAAGACATCAATTTCCTAATAAGATCAGTTTTTTCATTGTATTGTATAGTATGACGGACTCACAGAAAACATTGGCGCGCGTGTAAACGAGAGTTGCTCTACCAACTGACTATAGCCCTTAGTGCTTGTGATACATATTTTATCGTGTATATCATTTCTTGTCAGATAAATATTTTGATCCAACATTTGATCCGTTTAAGTGGTATTGCTTAGATTAGTATTGCTTATAAGTAATATGATATTTATAATCCATTGATGGGGCAGGTTTCATTTGGTTCTCTTCGAGATGATAAATGGCCTACTTAACTCAGTGGTAGAGTATTGCTTTCATACGGCGGGAGTCATTGGTTCAAATCCAATAGTAGGTAGAACTTATTAGATACCCTTGACTGCGGTATCTAATAAGTTTTTCGGCCCACCCTCTTCCGTTTTAATTTAATTAAAATTGATTTTTTTTTCTTTTCTATTCATTTTAATTTTTTTGTTGTTGTATCAAAATGGAATTTTTGTCGAGTAAACGCAATCAAGAATACAATCCAACAACAACAAAATGGGGTTCGAAACAAATTTCTTTTAATTATTCGAACGCACTAACTAGTTATGAAATCACCGCATTCGCATTGATATACTCTACTCGCGTCTAGCTCGACGGAGAGCTAGATTTGCCTCAATGTTTGTCTCTTTCCTTCAGCTTTTCTCAAATTAGCTTCCGCTATTTCAGAGTTTGCTGAGCTTCTTGTGGATCAATGTCACTACCTCTCTCCGCATCATTTACTAAAACAGTGATCTCATTACTCCTACTCTGTAAAACCGCCCATGGAGCCATTGTTACCCATTGGTCAGTAAGGCGTATTCTCAAAAATACCCATATCTACAGCTGTGGCAATAGGGGCGTGGTTTGGTAATACGCCAATTTGACCACTATTTGTAGATAAAATGATTTCTTTCACTTCTGAATCCCAAACAATTCGATTGGGGGTCAATACACAAAGATTTAAGGTCATTTCTTCAAATTGCTCTCCATTTCTAAGTTCATAACTTTCGCAGTAGCTTCATCTGATATTACCTACCAAATAAAAGGCCTGCTCAGGAAGACCATCTAATTCTCGGAAAGGATCAATTAGAAACCACTCTAATTGTTTCTGCTAGACCTACATATTTTCCTGGAGAACCAGTAAATACTTCTGCTGAAAAAAGGTTGTGATAAAAACGCTCAATTTTTCTCGCTCTTGCAACGGTTAAACGATCCTCTTCAGATTCGTCCAACCCAAGGATAGCTATAATGTCTGAAGTTCTTTGCAACGTTGTAAAGAAGTTTCCTTTACCCTTTGCGCAGTTTCATAATGTTCTTCACCAACGATCCGAGGTTTGAAGCATGGTTGACGTTGAATCAAAAGGATCTACTGCTGGATAGATTCCCTTGGCTTGGCTAATCACTCTTGATAGTACAGTAGTAGCATCTAAATGTGCAAATGTCGTAGCAGGAGCAGGGTCAGTTAAATCATCTGGGTACATAAACTGCTTGAATGATTATGGATCCTGCTTTGGTAGAAATAATTCTTTCTTGTAAAGTACCCATTTCGGTACTCAGGGTAGGTTGATAGCCCACGGCAGAGGCATTCTACCCAATAAGGCCGATACTTCGGATCCTTGAACGAGCAAGGAGATATTGTCGATAAAAGAAGTACGTCTTGTTCATTAACTTGTCCGGAAATATTCTGCCATAGTTAGGGCAGTCAAACCAACTCTCATGAACTTTCCCGGCGGTTCATTCATTTGGCCGTAAACTAGAAAGACCACACTTTTGATTCTGCAATATTTCTTCATTAATAACTCCAGATTCTTTCATTTCCATGTAAAGATCGTTTCCTTCACGAGTACGTTCACCCACTCCCCCAAATACGGATACACCTCCATGAGCTTTGGCAATATTGTTAATCAATTCCATAATGAGTACTGTTTTACCCACTCCAGCTCCCCCGAATAGTCCGATTTTTCCTCCACGGCGATAAGGGCTAAAGATCTACTACTTTGTTCTGTTTCAAAAATCGATAATTTTGTATCTAACTGTATAAAGCGGGCGCGGATCTATGAATAGGAGATGTTGTACGGGTATCTACAGGACCTAAATTATCAACAGGCTCCCCAAGCACGTTGAAATTGTCCAGAGTTGCTCCGCAACCGGAACACTTAAGAGCAGCTCCTGTATCAATCACTTCCTTCCCTCGTTAGACCATCTGCTCACATACAGCTCTAACTCAATTATTTCCTAATAATTGCTGTACACCTCACAAGTCACAATTGGTTGACCAACAGGTATCTCGACCTTTAACTACAAAGGCGTTATAAATATTAGGCATCTTGCCAGGCAGAAAAAGGCTACATCTAGTACCGGACCGATGATTTGGACGACACACTTGGGTTATTTTTTCAAGCATGGAAACCCCAGAACCAGAAGGTAGGATTTGATTCTCATAATAAATAAAATGTGTCAAATTTTTTTGCGAAAATTGTGAATTCAAATAAATGTCCGATAGCACGTTGATCGGTTAATTCAATAAGAATATAGGAGGTAGTACTTTCTTTCTTGGTACCATCCAATTGAATTAAATTCAATTGTTTATTTATTCAATCTTCAATGAGTGAATTTTCAAGTTCAACCCACTTTTTGAATCTCAAATTGGATGAATACAAATCTTGAAAGTCTTTCATTTGTCTATCATTATAGACAATCCGATCTATATTATCTATTCTATGGAATTCAAACCTGAACTCTATTTAATTACGATTCATTATTTCTATCTCATTCTATTTTCTTCATTTTTGATTTCAGGATATCGATTTACGCCTAGCCTATTTTCACATCTAGGATTTACATATACAACATATATCACTGTCAAGGGTTAATTTCTTATTATTTAGGTTACTTGGGTATTTCGATAAAAAAAAAAAAAAGATAAAAAAGAAAAAGGGGGTTGCGCTATATATATGAAAGAGTATACAATAATGATGTATTTGGCAAATCACCCGGTCTAATATCTGGTTAGTTGATAATATTCGTTCAAAATTTTGTGAAAGATTCTTGTGAAAAGTTTCATTAAGAGCTGATTCGCTCGCGTCGAGTAGACCCTTGTTGTTGTGAAAATTCTTAATTCTTAAGTTGTAGGGAGAGGATTTATGTCTCACCACAAGCAGAGACTAAAGCAAGTGTTGGATTCAAAGCTGGTGTTAAAAAGGTACAAAGTGACTTATTATACTCCTGAATACAGAGCCAAGGATACTGATATCTTGGCAGCATTCCGAGTAACTCCTCAACCTGGAGTTCCTCCTGAAGAAGCAAGGGGCCGCAGTAGCTGCCGAGATCTTCACTAGCAATACGTAACTTTT
>JADFUC010001047.1:0-42684 GCA_019722365.1 Lithospermum erythrorhizon
CTGTTGTACTTCGTTCAGTTACATGCTATTTGATGAATATACAATGACATATTTATTTGGATTAGTTGTGTGCCTTTAAATTGTTCTTGTCAAATTATAATAACATCCTTTAATGTTGCTATTATTGGATAATATTGAGTCACATTATTATAATTTGATAATGGATAAGAAATGATAAGTGATATGACTTAGATGTATTTTTGGAAAATCTGACACATTAGTTTTTGCCTAAAATAAATTAGGAATTATTCTACGCTTTCATTTATTATAATTTAATGTAAAATATAATTAATTGAAAAATGGGAATCCTTAGAACCCGGGGAGATGATAGAGATCATCGAGAACTAGTGCAACATTTGTTCTTAAATGGAATCGGAGTTCGAAATGAGCATAGTAGGAGAGTTGAATTATTTTCTTGGATTTCATTGTCAAGCGGTGAAGGATGGCATTTTTATATCTCAAAAGCAAATATGCCAGAATCTTGTTAAAATATTTGGACTCGAAAATACCAGAATCAAAAAAGGACAAAAGGACACCCGGTACAACTCATGTGTCAGGTAAAGATGTTGATGAAGCCCAGTAGACACAGAAATTATAGGAGTATGATAGGGAGTCTATTATATCTAAAGCAAGCCAAATCTGACATTTCCTACTCGGTGGGAGTTTGTGCTGGATTTTCATGAATCCCAAAAGAAAAGTCATTTAGACCAAGCCAAAGAATCATCAAATATGTATATAGTACGTTGAACTATGGACTATTTTATGCCTTTTGATACTAATAATTCATTAGTAGGATGCGTGATGCCGATTGGGAGGAAATCTGAGAAGATAGAAAGAGCGCCTCAGTGGATGCTTCTTCTTACTTGAAATAATAACCTAATATCTTGGTTTAGCAAAGAAGCAAAATTCCGTGTGTCTCTCGTGGTTGAGCTTGAATACATAGTAGCAGGTACTTGATTATTACTCAACTCTTATGGATGAAACCCGGTCTTGAAGAAGAGTATAATGTGTGTCAAAATGCCATGGTCTTATCTTTGTGATAATATAAGTGCCATTAATATATCAAAAAATCATGTCGACATAGTGAACTAACCATTGATATCAAGCACCATTTTATATGAGAGTGGTAGAAGACAAGGTGATGTCACTTGAACATGTGAGTACAGACAAACAACTTGCAGACATTTTTACTAAGGCCTTGGATGCAACTAAGTTTGAATCCTTGAGATCATCTCTTGGATTGTGTGTTGTTGATCAATAGCAATTAAAGAAGAGTTGTAGCACTTGTGTGTGTAACAAGTGTTGCAACAGGTGTGAGGAGAACATGGGTTCTCATGAGGTTAAGTCAAGAAGCTATAGCGAAGTCACGAAGCTGTGGAATCCTAATGCAATGAGTTATGAATTGGCGGGAAAAAGAAAAGAGCTGTTTGATGACTCGGCATATGACGGTTGTGGGCTAAGGTATCTACGGTGAGATCTTGTTTAAATCTCTCACGTTCCCATGAAACACCCACCACCAACAATCTCTTCAAAAATTACAACCGTCATTAAAACTCCTATTTCATATTGCTTTGTTCATAAATCATCCATCAAAAGGCCTCGGTCATTGTTCTACGACACAAAAATTCTCTTAATTACATGACCTCTACACAATTTGAGCTAAAAGCATGCGTCTATTAGAATGGGCGAAGACAACCGAGTTTGAACACTTAGGAAGGCCACCAAAGGAAGAGAAAGAGAGAGTATGAGCGAGAACCCAAAGATGGAAACATGCATGGGAGTTGAACCCTATTGTAAACAAGAAGGGTCTAAGGCTGATAGGAGACCAAGAACTCAAACCTCGGGGCATTGGTGAAGAAGAGCTATTAGAATAGAATGCCCTTGAGGAGTATTCCCCCTGTTGTTATTGACACAAATTTTCAAGTGGAGGCTCCGGCAATACACAATAATTATCTGCCATGGGTTGATTACACAAATGTGCGTGAACTTGATAACCCTAGGTCCTTGAAATCACAATGCGAGATGATGATATAGGAGGGAGAAGCGCCCTCTTGAAATTAATAATGAAGAGATGGGTGGAGAGTGGCCCAGAGGCAGGTGTTGAAGATAGAGTCTCGACTCTTGGTATGTTGCGATGTTAGAAAGCTATAGTCTGGCAGGTCCATCGATTCGCCGTGAGGTATGAGCCATCTACTATTAATGAATCTATGGAAAATGTTATTTGAGGATTATGGTCCCTCTTAGTGAGAATGTAATGGCCCGATCTTTGATGACCAGGATAAATATCTGGGAATATTTGAATATTTAGAGAGGACCAAAACAAACGAAGGCTTGGAAACAATGAAGAAAAACCAGAGTTAAAAAACACGTTAAAGCTAGCATTACGGATGATCTAAAGACATCACGTCTTTGTGGAATTGCCTCACGACATACCAAGTCGGTGCCACAAGCCTATGGTGAAGAGGCTCATGGGGTTGATGCTTTCAGATATTCTTGACACCTTGGATGAGAGACATTGTGTTTCCTTCTCTGAAAACGAAATCCCAAGAAGAGGAAAGCTGGAAGCAAATAAGTGAGGCCCGATCCTTCCGAGCCTAAGCGTCAAAAGAGGCGCCAAGAAGGCTAGGAGAAGCGGAAAAAAGGGCAACAAAGGCTGCTCGTCGAGCACAGGGTGATGTAACTACGGAGAAAGAAGGTTGAAGAGGCGTACCCGAGGGAGAAAGCGAGGTGATACCACCCTCATGCATACATCCAATGACGAATGGTACTGAACAAGAACAACAAAACTTGATGATCACGGTAGGGACTCGAGATGAAGAGAATAATTCTGCTACTGAGTGGAAAGAAGGGAGAGGGCAAAGGGCAAACTCGGGATAAAATGAAAGCGGAGACAGTGGGAATGAAGAATTCAGAAGAATGTAGCCGATGTTGCCACAACTTGATGTCTCTTAACTCTTGAAGCAATGTCGGTGGAAGTTTGTGGCCAACCGACGAGTAGCTGCTGAGAAGTTATTGTCTAAATCGACGCAGAAGAACTCCAACATCATGGGGATTCTTGAGGAGGCTGGAGTCATGGCCACTGTGGAGGTTGCAAGCCCCTACTATCCGAAGCTTGTCCAGGAGTTCATATGCAACATGTCCGAAGACATTGATGACAACTGCGAGTCACCAAATGTCATAAGGTAACCTTTCACAATCATACCTTTGATTTTTCTCCCGGTTGATAAATGATCACTTTGGAAGACCAAATGGGGGTGGCACTGGGTATAATTTGAGGACTAGTGATATAGTCAAGGTGTTAAGCTATTTGGGCGGTTGACGTGGCGAACTCAGTGCCATCTTCTAAGTTGAGTGTGAAGTATGCTGTCTTGCATAAGGTAGGAGTTGCAAATTGGATCCCCACTCCCCCATAATACCGGTGTCTAAAGCATTAAGGGAAGAGTTTTAAATACATATGAGTTAAGGACCGAGTGCTTCTTTTTATAAAATAGGGAGGGGTGTTCTTTGAGTCAAATCCACTGTTTGACTTCACATCATTAATTTGAGCGATTCCATATCAAAATGATCTACTTGACATTCATGAGGCCGGCACAATGATATTACGACATCCGATGATAGTAGGGGAGTTGATCGGGGAGGTACCATCACTCCAAGGAGGCCAGTGGAAGGGGACTCACGTAAGCCAGCCGTCTTGCCTCACCGGGACCCCTCAGTGCAGAAGGGCCTCCACTACTCACAATGATGGCCACAGTCTTGACTGATGAAGGAGGAGATTAGGTATTTAAATGGGGTGGTCGGACAAGCATGGCTCTTAAATCGGTGTTGGAGGCAAGTCGGGGGTTTGGTAGGGGATGATCTTGGTGTTAGTGATGATTCTACGATCGTATTCTTGTTCGGTGATTAGAACTAGTGTCCTTTGGCTATGTTTTTGGGACAAATAGGGGGAGATGTCCGGAATGGAGGAACCCTATGGTGGAGTATTTATTTTATTTTTTTTAGTTTATCATGTGTGGTGGTGTAGGCCATGTAAACTTTGTTTAAGTTTTATATTGGCATTCTGTTTTTGGCCATCTGTCCCTCACTATTGTATTGACAGTTGGTCGTATGTTGTGTTCGTAAACAATCCATCTTGTTTGTGTTGATTAGCGGGTATTTACGCTGTGTTTTCTACTTGCGGATATTTACGCTTCTATTTGCGGTTATATACGCTAAATGTGACGTGTAGGGTTCTTAAGAATATTTGTCGCGAAAAACTTACCCAAAGGGGGAGTTTGTTAGTGCATTATAGTTGGTCAAGTGTTTCGCTAGTCACGACCAACCGTCCTTGACAGATGTTAGTAACTATTCAAAATAGGCAGGTATCTTCCATAGCGATATTGTGTTATCATATTTGAAGAGGATCTCGGAGGATCCTAGAAGATATGATTTGGTGAAGCTTATGGGCATGACTTGTAAATCAAGAAACAGAAGATACACGTCTAAAATAAATAAAGTATATTGACCGAAGCATTTATTATATACAAGAAGGAAGTTTATGTTTATAGCAATATTTGCTATAAACGTTGCATGTGCCTACACTATATTGAAAGCCTGTTGAGGCAGAAGAAGGTGTGAAACAAGGTGTAATGCATATTGTATTGGAAGCATAGAGGCTTGGTGTGAGGATTTAGTGTGTAGGTGAATCTCTGAGTGTTATATAAACTCCATTAGTTAATTATTCTGGTATGCATGACACACCGAAGTTCACAACAGGTTTTATTATTCTTGTGAAGATTATTGTAGTTTAAACACTAGGGATAGTAGTGTATAGTGAAGGATAAGGGTGTTATAGTGGGAGACTTTGAGCTTATACACCAGATTGGAGTAAGAATAGGGAGAGAATGGGAGCATTCGAGTAAGACTATTTGTAATTCTTGATCATATTGGAATCGCTTTCTTTGGGCAAAAGCTAGCCTCCAGACGTAAAGTCTTTGTTTGGCAGGCGGGTTGCAAAGCGTGTGTTTTACTTAGGTTATTTATTTTACCCATGATTGTTGTTGGCCTTTTAAGTCATTGTGATTTAATTACTGTCACATTATTTTACCTCGAAGGTTACACAATTTCACAATTTTTAGAGATCGATGGAGTCTTATATTCTCTCTATCCCAAAATTTAAAAGATGACAATGAAATGGACCAGTTAAATATTCAATGGATAGGTACTGGGTACTGCATGCATTACCTTGTGATGAGAAAGGAAACGAACACTCACATTCTTGAGTTCATCTTTCTGGCCTTCATAAGGTTATAGTTTTTGAACCATGATACCATATATGAAACCGTGATACCATAAAGAAGAATGAATACACGTTCCTTTAACAAATGATTCATATATGGATAAAGTTTTTGAACCATGATACCATGACGACATAAATGATACCATAACAAATTATTATTAGCACAAAAATATCATCTAATTTCAACAATTCATCTATTATTTACAATCACGTCCTACTAATAATAATATAAGGCCAAACTTTAGCTTAAATTAAATAAACATACACATAGGATAGTAAATCTGATGTAGTAACCATGTACCGGTACTACAAATTCCAACCACCACAGCCCCCTTGTGGTAGAAGTGCGTAGGACATTCGAAAAAAAGAAAAATCACAAGGGAGGATATTGAGGTCTCAACTCTTACATAGAACTTGAAGCGGAACTGTCATGCTCCTTTTCAGTGAGATATGAGATAGGTGATGGGGGATCACTGAAACCCTTCAGGAGGGCGACATCGTCAACAACAATCTCCACAACCTCTTCATTATGCATATTTAGTTCTTGGTTCTGAACATCTCTGAGAGACTCCAACACTTCCTTCATAGTGGGCCTCATATCTCTCTCCTGTTGTAAGCATCGAAAAGCTAGCTCTGCGACTACAGTAATCATCCTCCTCACAGAGTCATTTGTTCTAAATCCAAGACTTTGATCGACCAGTTCATCCAAAGCGCAGCTCTGGATTTTGTTGACTGCCATACTTGCCAAATTGATATCATGCTTGTGCCTATTCGTATCAACAGCTTCAAGTGATGATATTAGCTCTGCCAAGACCACGCCAAAGCTATACACGTCGCTCTTTTCAGTAAGCTGGTATACCTGGTAATACTCGGGATCAACATAGCCAGGGGTACCTTGAGGAGCGGTTGAAACATGAGTTACATTATTTGGAAACAATCGTGATAGTCCGAAATCAGCAACTTTCACATTAAAATCATTGTCTAGAAGGATGTTCGTGGTTTTGACATCACGATGTATGATTTCTGAAGAATGTAGATATGAAAGTGCATCAGCTGTCTCAACCGCGATCTTGAGTCTAACTGGCCATGACAGCAGACCAGAGTTGGCTCTTCCATGAAGATGATCTGCAACTGTTCCATTAGGGATATACTCGTACACAAGAAGAAGGTCCGGGCTCCTTTTAGATGTACATCCAAAGAGTTGCACAAGGTTCTGGTGTCTAAGTCGAGCCAGAATTTCGACTTCATTCATAAACTGCTCTACGCGCTTAAAATTATTTTCATATAATCGCTTAACTGCCACCACACGACCATCAGAAAGGGTTCCTACACATAGATCATAATTACAGGTTCTTAAAAAAATATATACATAAAGCTACATCTTTTTATCAAATTGAGAGATTAAAGTTTTGTAGTGATACCATGGTACACAGTGCCAAATCCACCATCCCCAAGTTCTCTAGAAGAGTCGAAATAATTTGTGGCTGCTTGAAGATCATTATAGTTGAATATCTGCACTCCAAAGTAGGTGCTTTGATGCCCAATGTCAGATTTTGGAATGCCTTTGGCAAAAAAGTTTGTAGGTGGGGAGATTAAGGGTTTGCTTGAAGGAATAGTTTGGAGGTCTCTGCTTTCAGTATCATTTGACAGGGAGGCCTTCGAAGCTATCTCTCTCTTCCTGCGTTTCCTTTTCATTATGAAGCACCATCCTATCCCAATGAAAGCTACAGCAGCACCTGCTATACTGAGCCCTGGAAATGGAAGCAGCATTTCAAATTTGTTAATACTAAAATCATATGGGAACAAAGGCTACTAATTACTATGGTAGAAGGGTGAGTCTGTACCTACAGCAAGAGGCATCCGAGTCTTTCTCTTTCCTGAAAGGTTAAACATTTTAAAGAGTAAGGAGATGCAACTACAAAGTCTAACAATAAAAGCATTAGTGTGCACTTCATCAGTATTTCAAAAAAATTCAGACACTAAACAAGTGTCATAACCGAATCTTGAGAGAATCTATATTCCATACCTCAAGCAACACACAATTATAAAAGGGAGCTTAGAATCATAACTAAAACTAGAGAAACAAACAGATTAACTTATATTTCTCAAGACAAAAAAGAAAGATGAGTCAGAGCAGTTCTCCATGAAGACACATGGCTGTGATTCAGCCAGGTTTCTACAACTTAGGTAAAATTGTAAGCTACAGCCTTTGTCTCAATTAAGCCAATACCTTGTTCTGGTAAGGAAACAACAACGAATC
Source organism: Lithospermum erythrorhizon (assembly GCA_019722365.1). Lineage (NCBI taxonomy): Eukaryota > Viridiplantae > Streptophyta > Magnoliopsida > Boraginales > Boraginaceae > Lithospermum > Lithospermum erythrorhizon. The sequence goes on from JADFUC010001047.1 coordinate 7,536, forward strand.
CCAAAATTTTCAAAATGAAGACAGTTACTATTTACCACACCCTATCACTCGAAGGAGAACATTAAAAGTGCATGATATTAATAAATAGAGTGGGACTGTCATGAACATTATCATGGTCAACCAACTAAATAAAATAAGAATTGTATGCTCACTCCCTCGTGCCACACTATCATTGAAATAAGTGTTATTCACCAGAGTCCTTCATCAATACCTTTCGTAACTTTTTTCATGGAATCTTATAATTTACCTTTCAAAAAAGGGTTAGGTGACAGTGAAACTGTAGCACATATATCAAAAACAGGATAGTAGTTGTCGGTCTAACTTTAAAGTAAGTTCTATAAATCAGATCTTAGATACAATTGTCCATATTAGAGATAAATAACTTAAGGCTCTATGATAATGTCAACCGTCACCAGATGTTGAACCTTAATGAGAGATGATTTAGCACACAACAAAATATCTCCTGATCAGAGCTGAGATATTGTGTAGTCCCAAACCTATGCAACTCTAGTTCATACCAGAATGTGAAAAAAGAAAAAGAAAATCCTAGGGCACAAAAATTCCCTCTATGTGCTGGAACTTGATAGAGGTCGGACAACGGATACAAGATTGGGTTCCTAAAAGATTTGAACTCTGAAGGAGATTGGTGTAGCTGGACTGCCTTAATTTACAAGAACTATACAATGATGGCATAAATTTCGATGGACACTGTATTGATAAAGCACATACCATTACTGCATCCACACTCCACATGTATTGGGGTATCCATCACTACAATTCTACAAAGGCAAGCAAATGAATTTTTACTGCAATCATATCCACATCGCCCACTCGATTTAGTACATTCATTACATAGTGAATTATTGGCAAACCATTGCAACCCGAAACCAGAAGTTAGAGCTGACCTCAATGTACTTTCATTAGAGTCGAGCGTCATCAAACGCAGAGCTTCAATTCATCTGCCCTTACTGGAACAATGATACTGGTGTCGCTATCACTAAATTACTAAGAGCAGATCTGGTAGATATATAGAAACTTAAACTTCTGTTACAGTTAAATTGGTACGGCAACGCTGATGGTGCCCCAAGGAAAAAACAATGATAAAAGACTCTGGTTATGCTGGGTATAATTGAACAGGTTGAAATCCAATGTTGTATTATGGAACTGCGTTGGAGGACTGTTCCACAAATCGTCTCTAGCCACCGTAAAATTATCATTACCTACCTTCACTACACGATATAATATTGATTTAATAGTGATGTGTGGAACATCACCATCACATTTTAGCTCGAAGCCAGGATAGCCACAATACTCAGGCCGATCTTTTCCCCAGAACGGATATCCAACATTCTGCTCCACACTGGAAAACCTCACTGCACTTTCGTATCGATCATCAGACTGGCAGCCAGATAACTGAGCATAGATGATCAGGCTGATCAGAAAGTCGAACATGACCCATCGAAGGTGACCAAAGAACGACATTCATACCACTTTTGATGAGAATATGAAACTAACTCAACTCGAATTATGGGATTGGAAAAATGGATATATGTTATTGAACACAGAAGTTGATGAAACTAATGTTTGATAATCAAGAGACGTGGACAAAGAAAACAGGAACTAAAATGAAACATTTATTTAAGATTTTTCCTTATGATACAAACTTCAGTTGGAAAAAAGAAATAGCTGACAAAGTCAAAACTTGAGTGCTACAATTTACATCTAACACTATTACACGGTTAATATAATCCAGATTAGAATACTATGATTGATAGCATAAGTTAAGCTAAAACTCCGCTGTTATCGTTTCATATGAACAAGGTAAGGTATCTCTTGCTTTTCTATTTTAAACATAAACACTTACTACTAGCATTTTATAATATGATACCTTCAGCCCCTAGACAGACCACCTTTGACCTCTTGCAGTCTTGCAAACACAAAACATATACGACATTATCAATAAATTAAAAAGGCTCATACCTGAGGTTTTGAAGGTAATAGAAGTCCCAGTTAGATATTTGTTTTTTTGTTTCCCTTTTTTGATTTGGATCTCCAGTAGTTTACTCCGACATTTGTTTGGATTTATGAAGTAGGTTATGATCCCATTCTTAGCAGAGAGAGCTTCCAAAAACACAAGATATAAGTTCTTGCTTATTGGAAGGAAGACTATATAGTATCTGCTATTCGAATCTCAAAATCCCAACAGAGAGACTAACATTTAAAGTTAACCAAGTAGGCAAATAAAATGTACTTTGGGCAATCCCCAAACAGTTTGTTACCCTATTTCTTGATAGATCCACAATACTGCTAATCTGTTATCTTTACACCGAATTTGCATGCGGTATATGACACCAATGGTAATATTTCAAAGTTAAATATAAAATGGAAGAAGGAGAGTTCAAATATGCTTACCCGATTCTGAAACTAGATCATTTTCTGGTGGTGTTCCATCGCTACTATCGTCCAAAGTATCGTTGACAGCGTCTGTGGGAACCTGGAAGCGCTCGTCCTCTATTGCATCTCGCAACCTAAGGCACATGCTGGACTCAGAAGTCTGATCTTCACATAAACAAGTGAACTGTGTCGACGTTTGATTATAGCCACATCGACCACCAGAATGCTTGCACTCATTGCAAACTGAATTATCCAACTTACTCCTGATCTCAAACCCCTGACCCAAAAGTCTCCCGAAATCAGCAGTGCCCTGGAAAGATGTGTTCTTAACAGGAACTGTGACGCTGGCTAAACAATTCCCAGGACCCTGAACGCCTCGAACAATATAAGCATTACTATTACTAGTCCCTTCAACATCACAGGAAAACAGATGAGAGACCTCCCCTGAAGTTTCCGGGCATCCATACAAAATTGTTACATTCAGATAATTATTGGACGCATGCTCAAAGAGCCTGGAATCAAGATTTGTGTTCATAAAATTGTCATCCTGGCAGATATCTTCAGTGAGATCTTCCCTGGTAATTGAGAGAGTTTGAGACTCTTGGTTTATACCCAAAACTCGATAGTTAACCCCCATCATCTCCATAGTTGCCATCCCATCATCGCATTCTAGCTCGAAACCAGGGAAACCGCACTCAACCGGCCGATAACCTCCATAAAAGGGGTAATCGACGCCTGTGAGAGACCCACAACTGAAAAGAATTCCACAAGCTGCATACTGGGATGCATCAACTAAAGAAAGATATGTTACAAACAAGAATATATAGATGTTGAGAAATGATTTTGTTGAGGAACTTGAGCTCTTCATAGTATGGGGGCAGAAAACTGCTGGCTTCAATTTTTTACATTTAGAGGAAATACTTCTCAAGTATATGTTAAACAACTTATTCACAAAAGGAAATTATAGGAGTTGAGAACTAAAAGTCATCAACTTATCAATTAAACATAGTAAATGTGACAATTTCTTGTTAACAAATACTTTATGTAATGGGCCATACTCGTTGATGCGATAATTGTTGTACGTGTGAAGACTAAATACGTGAAGATCACAAATTATTTTTGATAGCACATACTCAAAATACTTATAATAAATAAAGCCTCCCAAAGTCTTCAGAAATAATTTTATAATTAATGTAGTTTTTCAAGAAAAAGAATTTCTATAAGTACCATTTGTAAACCTATAAATAATTTTCTCAGAGCAAGTATTTTTCATGAAAGGCCATTAAACACCATTCACCCCAATTCACATTTGAAATAACTCTAGGCGCTGTAATTTAAAAATTTATCTCATTGTAATCATGAGAGTTTGTTATAATCTCAATTTAGATCGTTGTAAAGAAATTATAGTATCCTAAAGAGAGTTGATACATAATTGCATCTGTGTCCTGGAGCTTCTATAAAACAACCAAAATGGTCATTAACAGCCATAAGCTCCTTGTAACAATTTCACGCATATTGTTATAGAAGAAGAATAGATGTAACTAAACATTGAAGGAATTTGAATAAATTTTTGCATTCGCTTAATTTTTACACTTAAATCATTGCTCTTATTGATTGTTTTAAACTTCAGAAAAAATTTAGGTATCTTAAATCCTTAATAATACACGAATTTCTGCTGTTTTATTTGACAATACTGAACTTTGTAAAATTTAAGTATCTTAAAATCCTAACAATAATACATGTTATTTTGCTAGGCATGAAAGTTTCACTCTAAGATTATTTACGTATAGGCATGAAAGTGATTAGTTTTGACTTTATGATTTTACTTCATGACTTAACTTTGCATGTTGCCATGTTGGTCCATCGGAGTCATTTTGATATTTCAACAAACTTCATAAACTGCATTAACGTCTGGTTCAAAATCGGTGCTTAGTTTATTCCTTTATTTTGGGATTGAATTACAAAAACTAGCTCTTCAAAACGTCGTGGTGTACACTGGCATGCCATACTCCCTCCAATTTTTATTAGTTGTCTTTCCAGCCCTCTATAAACTAATTAAGAAAAAATATATAATTTGACCCTTACACCCTTCATTAATATACTTATCAATAATTAGGTTGTTACATTGAAAATGTTAATGATGATGACCTCCAAGACTTTCTCATATAGGAAAAAAGAAAATTTGTTATTAGAAATAACCATACATAAGCGAACAGAATAATATTCATTAGGGATATAAGAGAAAGAATATACAAATATATATCAAATCAGTAGAATTTAGCTGCATCAATTTGGGAATTTATTAGAAAAACAACTAATAAAATTAGAAGGGAATAGTTTTATTTACTCCGGTTTGTTTTTCTATTTTAATTTTGGGCAAATGGCGCCAAAGATCACTTATGTTTGTTAAAAGTTCTCATTCGATCACCTAGTTCAACTTAGACTGCCATCACTCACGTTTCTCAGAGGGGACAGTTCTATTAATTCTAATTTATTTTGGGAGCATTTAGTAAAGAATTTCAAGAAAAATGAAAGGGAAAAAGGAAGTTAAGTTGAGTTTATACTTGCCTGTCACCAGCTGATCATTTATGTTTCTGTGTCATTCTACGATCACTTACAGTTTAAAATAATCTCTTTTTCGATACTCTCGTTATTTTTTGTTAAGTCCATATTAACTAGCTCATGTGGTAATTCTATCCAAAGTATCTTGTAATTTTGATAATAAGCAATTGAAAACAAAGTTGACATCTGAGGTTCTGGATTTGATTAAGTTGAAGAATCGAATTTAGTTCCCTAAATCGAATTTTATCTACATTTATTTCCTCTCTACTTTTAAAATATTCCAAACTCCGAAATTGAAATCACGGGCATCAAGAGTCGATCAATATTTTTGTAAGTATAAGGAATTAAATACAGATAGTCTGATTTCCTCAGAGTGGGGGAATTATGATTCTTTCAACTTAATCATTTTGGGATTAAGTGATTCTTCAACTTAATTCATTTGGGACTTTAGATAGTTTATTTTTAATTTATTTTCTCACTTTTATTATGAAAACAGGAAGATACTAAATAAAATGCTAATTAATATGGACTTAATAATAAATTAATGAAAGTACTCCATATATACATGCTTTAAAACATAGTTGATCACCAGATACTTCAAAAAATAAGTCGATCAACTTGTGATAATGCAAACATACCGACTCATTCATGCTCTTTTCTCTCTTTTCATTTATTTTCTCTCAAAAATTTGCTATGGGAAATGATGAAATACCTCCGAAATTCACATGCAAGGGTCACGACCTAATTAACTGAAAATGAAATACCTGTACAAGCTACGATCAAACATAAGCCGACTAACCTATTAATTTAAAATATGTTTACTTTTGACTGATGACACAACCCAACATAGGTATTTTACCCTTGTTTTATTGTGATTCGGGGATGACAACAAAAATGGAGTAGTTTATATGTGTCAGCCGTATTGCATTATTTATTAAAGCTTAATATAGATAGTGCCTCCTGGACTTGCAAGTGGTGGACTGGCGGAGGTACAAGCGAAAAGGAGCGGATCATAACTCATCTATGTAGAAAATGTGCTATGCAACATGGTTCTTTATTTGCCACATAAGAGTATTAGTGAAGACGGAATTCTAAAATGTTGATTCCTCTACTAGCTAGCAAGGTATGTTACCGTTTTATTGCTGCAAATCATCAGAGACATTAAATAATTTCATTTATGAGTATTAGCTATGAAGCCACATTTCTCACATCTAGCAAGAGTAAAATATCGCATCAAATCTTTTGCCACGTGGCAGTTGGACGCAGCGAGATTTCTTTTAGGACGATTCTTCCGGTACCTTCACGGGTGTTAGATTGAGACAAGTGAGTTATTTAGAGTTTAGAGAATTGTAGAACAGTTGTAATAAAGTAATTTAATTCTAATTTCCTTTTAGCTAAAAACATTAAAATGAAGTAAAAAGTACGTTTCCTTTTCTAAAATTTTTTTTAACTCAATCGATAGGATATCATTAGATAAAATAACGGTGCTACAAAGCTGTTTGTCAAAAAACAAAACAACAACTAAACAGTATAATCGTGTAAAAGGGCTAAAAAGAGCCAAGCAGGCGGTTCCGATAGCCAGTTAGCTATGTGCAATATTATTAGATTGTCGATTTGTATACTGGAATTTGGCTTTCAAGTATTTAGCCAAATGATGAATATCAGATACCACTACATCTATCTCATGCGGTGTCCTAACTTGACCGTTAACGATTCGAATAAGTTGCATCGAATCACTTTCAAGTTCTACTTTTCCATAGCCTCTCCGAAGTGCGAAGTTCAGACCTTCCCGGAGTGCCATGGCTTCTACAACTAGTGGTCCCGCAACATGAGGTAGCTGTTTGAAAAAGGCTCCGACAAATGACCCAGAACACCTTTCGCTCCGTTGTTATCTTGTTTAGTCCATCCAGCATCACAATTTATTTTGACGTGACCTCATCTTGGAAGTCTCCATTTGTAGTGTTTGTTCTCCCCTATTGTCACATGCTCATCAGAGTGATGAGTTACAACAGAATTCATGTGCACATAGTCCTTAGCTAACTGAACTCCATCCATCCAAAGTTGAGCCATGTCACGCCCCTTGTCCTCAAATAGAATTGAGTTTCGTTGCTTCCATAAATGCCAAAGAACACAAGCAATCTCCCCAGTTACCTCCAGACAACCCTGTTTTTAAAATTGATCGGAGATCACAAGCCACCATTCCCTAAACGATTGCCACGGTCTTCCAGAGGTCAAAAGACACCAAGGCATAGAGAACCACAACCTGCTAGAGAAAAGGCAAATTAAGAGAAGATGGATTAAATTTTCATTATGATGTGAGCACAATAAACAGGCTCTCTTAATAATAATTCCCTTTCTTGCTAACTTGTCCTTTGTTGGGAGACAATTGTGCAAACACCTTCAGAGAAAGTATTTCACCCTTGGTGGAATTTTGAGGCTCCATAAATTCTTCCTGATATCCCATCATCACGTCGAATGTAGCTTTCGCCCTGAGGTTTGCTGCGTAGATCTCCATTACGTTTCAATTCTCTCGTACTCTTATACCCATAACTTATAAGGTAGTTACCACATTTCGTATGATGTCAAACAAGTTTATCCCAAATGTGTTGTCCACTTAAAGGTATTGTCAAAATATTTTGAGCATCATTCTCATCGAATAGGTGATGAATTGAATCAGCTCCCCTCTCCACTACCCATCAGGTATCAACTGTCAAACCTTATGCCACCCCTCAAGCTCCCCACCTCGAGTGTGAAAATCTGTAATCCGCGGGATCTATGGGTCCTTCCAAATATCAATATATTTCCCGTCTCCTATCCACCAGCGAACGCCCTTAAGCAACACTTTTCAGCCCTCCAAAAGACTCCGCCATCCAAAGGAGGCATTCGAGGCCAGCTTGGCATGAATGAATGAAGACCCACAAAAGTATCTACCCTTCAACATTTTGAAGAGAAGTGGAGCCTGTTTAGTTGCCACTAGCCATCCTTGTTTTGCAAGTAGAGCTAGATTCACACTGGGAATTCCTTAAACCCCAAGCCTACGCCTCGCGCAAAAAATCCCAACTCTTCCAATGGATGCGCACTTGTCACCGTACTAGCCCAGAAGACCTTTTCCATCAAACCGTTCAAGGCATCAATGATTCCAACATTTAACTTAAAACAATTCATGACAAAGTTTGGGATAGTCGAAGCCACATATTTAATCATAACCTACCGTCCCTTTGAGATAACGACTTCCCCTTCCGCCGCTTTTATTCTTTCCTCGAGTTTCCACGCGCTCCTTTAACCACAAACACCGAAACTGATTACTACTTACTTCCATATTAACTTCATATAAGAAACTTTGGCTAACAACTACGCTAACTTAAAGTTTCAAGTTAACCTTAACTCATTTAGTTGGCTTTTTAGCTACTTCTACCACGTAAGCGTGCTTAGTTAACAAATAAAACAATTTCAACCATCACATCCTCCATTCCAACCATTTGCCTATTTCAATCACTAACACTCTAACAAATTCTAATCAACCCAAAAATGCTTTGAAACTAATTAAACCATTTAAATAGCTTTTCATTTCAAACCCCAACTACTCTTTCAACACAAACTACCTCAACATAATCTCTTCCAATCACATCAAAATCACAACATACTTCAAAACCACTATATTAAGGTCTCGTAACATCATAATACAATTTAAAGGAAATTTGGGAAAAAAAAGTCAACAAAGTGAGCTTCCAAAATCAACATTTCAACCCCAAAAAATCGGAATTATATTACCTCAAATCACTTAATCCATGTTGGAATTCAAACCCTATACCATTTAAAGTCCCAAAATTCAAAGTGAAACCAAAGAAATTCAGCTAAAAATTGACTCTCCAAATCTTAAAAATAGCGAAAACTTTAAAAACTTTAACTACGCTTGGTGTGTAGAGGATGATGAGGGAGGATGATAAGCTTGATTTAAGATCTTGAGCAACAAATGAAGGGTAGTAGGAAGAAAATGGAAGAAAAAATCTTGCTTAGCTTCCAATGAGGGAGGGGGGGTTCGACATTTCGGAAGGAGGAGTTCTTCAGGGTTTGGATGAAGATAAGAATGATGAGGTAGTGAGATATCTAGGATAGTGTAAAGATTAAAAGTTTGGTTGCGGGTTTTATTTACCATTTTGTAATACAGTGCAAACAGCGATTAAATATATTATTAAAATTGAAATATAATACTATGCTGATTATCTTGAATTAGATAATTGATTTTATTCAGAAAGTATTTATCTTTATCTCAGGATCCCGCGCTTTGAAGCGATATATAACGTTTAAGCGCGGTAATATACAATTATTAAAGTGAGCAACTTTAAATTAGGTATCGCGTTTAGCAAACGGTAGTAGATTGATCTATGATTACTTGAGCGTAATAAAAGGGAATCAATTTTTTATTGATTTCAATAGCTTTGGCGCTCGAATAAAAATCATTAGAGAATAGAGATTGTAGGCTGAGAAGCAGTGAATCTTTTATCACCGAGTGAAAATTAACCCTACCTTTTCGTGGCGTAACATAATAATCGTTAATTTAAGCGAGAAACATAGATATATTTTTTAGAATACTATACGATCTAAAGGCCATTATAAATTGAGAAATATCTTTGTTAAGCATTTCATAATCATCTTGGCATCGCCAAAGTATCTTATCTGAGCATTACAATTATCATAAATTTATAAGAGTACGTCAACTAAACATGCACAGTCTCTTAAAGAGCATCTGGCCAATAAGTAAATGCCGAAACCGGTGGCGAAATAAGCCCAATAAAGAATGTATTCTACAAAGCCAACCCAATGCTTCTTCCGATCGCAACTAAACAAAGCTCGATATTTCAGCTTATTTCCCGATCAACTCAACATCTCAATCCAACTCAACAAGCAATCAGCTCAACATCTCAATCAACTCCGACTCGTGAACTCGGCGTACCGATCAAACTTCCAGCATGAACCCGGATTACACCTGAGGCACTGTAATCAACCTAAACACAGGGGAGAAACTTGTGTCCCAAAATCGACGTAAAATTTAAACGTCAGCGGCTCGTAATGAGGCAAATACATCACACTCGTACGGTACACAAGGCCCTTCGTCAACGCTCGTACAGTCTGGTAGCTGGCAGGGGTGTCTGGCTAAATACATCACGTCCCGGCAGCAGCCAGCAATTTCGTAATGTCGATTCAATAAGCAAACATCCGATCCCAAAATGATCCAACCTGACCTCAGAGTAACTCATAAATACACAAGCAATCCAACGCAAACATATATAGATAACGTACTCGCAAAAGAATTCATCATCAAATTCAAGACATTCACGAGAAAGTAAATTAATCTATACCCGTGAGTTAAATGCTACTTTCAATGCTAATATGAAAGCGTCTAGCCTATTGATCAGTGCGTTTCTAAGCTCCTTTAATCGCGACATTAAAAATACAATTACTAGTTTTGAAATCTTGTCCCGTTTGGTTTCGCTTAACAATTCTTTTTAAAGAGGTTTAGGTAAATAACTTCTTGACTTAAGATTTTAGCTTAACCACTTAACACGTTTTAGTTTTTTATTTTCCAACTTCAAGCAATATTTAGTATCAACTTAACGACTCTAGGTGGAAATATTACTACGGCGTTTTAAGCGACTAAAGCGACAAAATCCGACCGCTGACAACTAATCAATATACGGCCCCTCTTTCTGCGATTAACAGCTACAGCGATTTAATCGATCCAACAATTAATTCTCCAACTGTTAATTCATTTTTAATCAAAAACCCAAATATTAATCAACTTATAAAATCCTACCCGACATACTCTCTTTCCCGATGTATGAAATCATATTTTATCTCCAAAACAACTATATTAAGGTCATTAATATCGTAATACAATTTAAAGGAAATTTGGAAAAAGTCAACACAAAAAGTCATTATCAAAAGTTATTCAAAATGAAATTATTATCGGCAACAACGTAATCAAGCTTAGATGATACCATACCATTTTAAAACTCTGAAAACTTCGAAGTCATAAAAATTAACAAAAATCAAACTTTCAAAACTTTGGAAATATAGTTTAAACTTTAACTACGCAGTGCAGAGGATGATGAGGGAAAAGATGAAATGAGTGCTGTGTCTTGAGCCGCTGAAAGGAATGGAAAAATGTAAGAAAAATTTTGAGGGAGGGGAGATGGTGAGATTCGGCCAAGTCGAGGGGAGAAAAAGGGGATGGGTTTTGTGATAAAATGAATAAGCGTGGGTTGGTGATATATTTGGAGATGAGCAAGCCTCGTTTGGTAAGCGGTGTGATTTTCGACTTTTAAAATGCTTAAAATGTAATGAAAGCGATTTCAAAATTTGCTATTTCCGTGACATAAATTCTTACACATATAATCATAGTCTCCAAATTATAACGATTATATTTGAAAGTATTGATACGTCACGGGTCCCTTACCCAACCTATACGTATAATAATATAATTTAGTCGATAACGGGTTATTCAATTTCACTAAATTCGCTCCCGATAGTCACTTTTTTTTCTTGGAGGGTTCACTTTATATCGCTCTTTAGCAGAACTTCGCATTATTCAGCTCGAAATTGAAAATTGATTATTTGAATATATTCGATAAAATTTAGGATAAAAGCTAAATTTTAAAAATAATAAAATAAATATTAAATATGGATGTTGAGTGAAATATTTTTAATTTATATTTTTATATGGAAAGCAAAAAATATTTTTTTATCTTTATTTTTTATATAATTAAAAAATGAGCAAAAATAAGGGAAGAAAAAAATAACGCAAAATAGGAAGGGATAAATTTAGGAAGTGAATAGGATGAATGAATAATTTTATGAGGATCATTGTATTTCAGAGAAGATTGTTTTTATAGTTTTAATGATTTGATCATCTATTATAATTTTTAGGTAGTTTTAATTGATATTTGATGGTGAAAAGTGTCACAAAAAAAAATGATATCATTTCGTTTAGAAGCATTTCTAGTCACTCAGCCAATGAGAGGAGGATAAACCGGGATGTCTTGAAGAACTGCTTGGCCAGAGATGCAAAACTGAGCTTATTTCATACCTGAGCACACGTAATCGTGAGCAGCTATAGAGGTTGACACATTCTTCGATGTGAGCGCATTTCTTCATCCATGAGTCAGTATCGAATTTAGGATGTGCTTAGTGGGCGTGGTGAAAGTGTCCTTTGTTACACATAGCAGTAAACATTTGAAAAATAATGATGACTACTTTTTCAAAGAGTATTTTTGACATGTACTGTATGGGAAAGGCAAACATGTTAGCTCTCTTCATGCTTTTGTGTTCACGCGCCTGGTGAGGATTAATTATTACTTGCCTGATATTTTATTTGTTGGCTCATGCAAATTATATATTCCACCAATATTTTATTTGTCCTTTTAGTAAATAATTTTCAAATACTAAATTTTTATTTTTATATCAATATTTTTTATTTTTCAATACCTATTAAATGAAAATTAGGTTTGTCTCATTTATAAAATATACATTTTTGCTATTTTCTCAACTTTTTTTTTTATAAATATGTTGTTGTGTGTTTTCAAAATTTATGTATGTTATTTTTATCTTGTTAATAATATCATATATTGGTGTGCTTTTAATATCATTGTAATTTGAAATGATAGGGTATATGTTGCTTTTAATATCATTATTATATGCAATATCTATTAGTGTGATTTGTGAAATGTAAAAATTATTGAAAATATTTGATAATATAAAAAAAAAAATCTAATATGGCAAGAGATAATTATTACTAAATTGTTGATTGATGTGGGTGATATGAGAGGGGCTTTGACATAGGACCAGGATTTGATGGAATCGGGTGATAATGAGACTCCTCTGATTCCGCCGAACCCCGAAAAGCTGAATCCACCCCCTCTCATGGTGACGTGGCACTCATTCACCCCAACCCAAACACATGCCCTTAATTCATATAAAACCATCGTCACCTTCGATAATTCTTATTCTATTATGTTCTGTCAAACCCCTAGTAAGTCTTCTAACTAGTTTGACTACTTTTCAAATCTTGAACTAAACTTTGTTAATTTTAAATTTTTAAGACAAATAAATTTTGATATGGTATTGTTTATGTAACAATTATTGTCATTCTTTTGTTTCCACTATTTTAATGTGAAAACAATTCTTTAAAATTGTCTGGTCATGTGGATAGCATAGATATATAGTTATTTCCCAGATTTGTGCCATGTGAATATGTGATATGACGTGCTGCCTTTGCGTTATTCAGTATTATTATATTTAGGAAACTAATTTCTAACTTTTTGATAATGGCACTTGATCATTGCACTATATTTAATTTTTATTGAAATTTGGTAACATCTTTGTTGTTGGGTGGATATATTTTAGCTGAGCTATAGTTGTCTATAATTATTGTTACATTTTTTCCTTCGGGCTTTTAATATCAATGTCTGGGTGGGATTTTAGAGCTTTTGTTTCTCATGTGAATTTTCGAGGCACTCGTTCGTCTCAGGTTAGGATTCCAGACTTTTTGATGAGGTGCTAAATTTACTTTAATAGGTATTTGAAATTTTATGTGATAGCAATCAATATGCCGTTGATTGTAAGAAATTCGTTAACTATAAAAACATTGAGTCAATTTTTGCGTGTTTGTTATTTGGTAGGGAAATTGAGTATTTGCAAAGTTTGGGTGGATCAGATTAGAGTGGCTATTTTTATTTGATGTTTTATTCAACATGTATGATTTGGCTTGTCAAATAATTCAGTTGCCTGATCGACTGATTTTTTGACACTCTTAACTAGAGTACTAAGTTTTCCGTTGTATTTGAATAAGCATATGGATTAGTAGGAGACTTGAAAGACCTCTTCAGGAAGTTTGAAATGAGGTGTCAAGATGTATGGTGTAACTCCACTATTATTGTATAATATGCACTTTGCTTTGTCAACTTTTGATATGTGTTCTTTTTGCATATGTACAATTAGCGTATAATTAATTTGCCATTGTTACGACTTGATCCGTGAAGATTGTTCAACATCCATCGTCCTAGCCTCTTTTTTTTATTAGTGGCTCTGAAATTTTAAAAATTGAATCTCTATCACAGCTATGTGATGATTGATGTGCATCATTAACATTACAGAAGTAGATACCAACTGATTCTATTTTCTTTATTTCTTTTATTCAGGATGTGCCAAGTCAGAGACCAGAGAATTCAATTGACCACATTGATTCCTATTTGCCCTTGCACCTCCCCTTGATAGCTCAGGAGAACCTCCAGGTATTTTTATTATACTTAGTACTCCGTATTAAGTTTATTCTTAATCAATTCATTTAACTAAATACTAACTACTTTCTCCATTCTAATTTGAATTACCTAGTGGAACTATGGGAGGCGTAAGGGGAGCGATCGTTCACCAAAATTTTGAAAATTATATTTTTCTTATTAAAAAATAGAATTTTCACAGGTGTTATTATTTAAAAAATTAAGTTGTTAGGTCACTCTCTAAATTTTTTTATATATTTTCTTCATTTATATAATATTAGTTCTTATCTCTATGTAGAAATTTATGAGGACCCACCATTGAAATTACCTGTTTGTCTATATAAATGAAGTATTTCACGTAAGAATGGAGTAAGAAGTACTACGTATTTCATTTTAAAAAATTCGAGATCATATTTGGGTTTTAGACCCAGTGGAAACTTATTGTTACATTAGTTGTTCGTCTTCTTTTACTGTTGAATGTAACATGTATTGAATTAAATTTTACATTTTCAGTTTTTTCCATAATCTGACTGTAATGATGTCACTAAAATTTCTTGTTTTAATGCCCTCCTGTTTGTCCTCATGTGCTATAGTTTATCGTCATTTGCCCCGTCTCTGTTAAAATATACTCCTTTTGAAATACTTGAAATACTTTATTTATGTGTTTATATCATTAGACATTCGTATCATCAACCCCGCCCTTAGTATTAAGGTTTGATCATTTAAAGATACGGAGTATATTTCAATAAGATTAAATGATTGATAATCATATTAACCACTTACTAATATGTTTGATTCCACAAGTTTAAAAATATTTGTTTCCATACTAGTAATAAAGAAAATGAATGATATAATTGTCATGTAATCTTAATATATTTATGCTTCACAACGTAAGCAATAGAGCCTCTGCAAATTAGATTCTTAACTATTAAAAACATGTATATATGTATAATTAATTTATTTAGAATTTATTATTATTTTATAAATTATAATTGTGTTCATGAATATATGATGGATATAAAAGGGAGAACACGAAATACTCTTGATATTTCTTGTAGTAATCTTTTTGATGAAATTATCTTATTATTTTGACCTACCAGACTCCATAATGAATTGAATCAGATTTAATTTAAATATGAATGTTGCTACTTTTTAGCTTTAATATGTTGTTAACCTATGGAATCGGATAGCTATAGTGGTTTTGTTACTTCTCCAATATTTTTGTTTTGCTGCTTTTTCAAATTTGTTTTATTGTCAATTAAATATTAAATGATACTATCATCTTTTTTATCTTGTATGCGTTTTCTAGATGAAGCAAAAATGGATATTAGACCTTGCCTGAGATATGATGTTTCAATTATTTGAAATCCTTTATCAAGATGCTCCATCATTAATTATACATAATTTTAATTTGGGACTCTAAATATATAGTTGAATTTAACTTCGACTCTAAATACATGATGAATTAAATGAGAAAATGATATTTTGGATATAAATAATGGATGAAATATTCATATTTTTATAATAGTATTAGATTAGATAGATAGGTAGATATTAAATTAGCATAGATTAGATTAGATATTAAATCTTAGATATTACCCTAGATATCTATGAAAAATATTATTTATTATTAATGAAATTTTTATAGCATGTCAGATTGTTAACAAAATTTATACAAC
Source organism: Lithospermum erythrorhizon (assembly GCA_019722365.1). Classification (NCBI taxonomy): domain Eukaryota; kingdom Viridiplantae; phylum Streptophyta; class Magnoliopsida; order Boraginales; family Boraginaceae; genus Lithospermum; species Lithospermum erythrorhizon. Next base: position 23,446 of record JADFUC010001047.1, read on the forward strand.
ATATACAAAAATGTTTTAATTCACATTTTAAAAAGTCGATCTTCAAAATTCATATTTGGACAGTCTCTTAGGGATGGAGGGAGTATAAGTTATAGATGCTTTGAGCTTTTTTCTCATTACTTGATTGACCTTCACAATAAATTAGAAAAAAAAAATCAGTTATTCACATTACTACCCACTGGATTTCTATGTATTCTGATATATTGGATGTAGTTTTGTCCTTTGCTTGATTTAGTACTTGACAGGACAAAAATATGGAATCCCAGCCTGCTTCACACACCTTGAGATCGCATGGGGTTACATTAGCAAGGACTCACATGCATGACTGGCTAATATTGATGTTACTTGTGGTTATAGAAGTTATTCTCAATGTTATCCATCCATTTTACCGTTTTGTTGGGAAAGATATGATGACTGATCTTAAGTACCCATTGAAAAATAACACAGTTCCTCTATGGACAGTACCTGTAAGTTCAAACACTTCCATCACTATCCAACAAAATTTGTAGTTTCAACTTTACCATACTTTAATTGATAGCTCTTTAAAATTTAATTTTCTCTCCGGCCTGCTCAAATCAGGTGTATGCACTGCTGCTGCCAATGATCATTTTTCTTTTAATTTATATTCGTCGAAGATGTGTCTACGATCTCCATCATGCTGTACTAGGTGATCAGACCTGCACTTCTTACTTCATTCCAATTTGCTTTGTTCTCATTTGTATACTAATATATCAATGTTGCAGGGATCTTGTTCTCTGTTCTGATTACAGGAGTGATCACTGATTCTATTAAAGATGCCGTTGGGAGACCTCGGCCTGATTTCTTTTGGCGATGTTTCCCAGATGGAAAGGATGTGAGATTTCTTTGAAGTCCCAGAAAAGCTTATTTCCTCACCTCTCAGGTACTTACCCACGACACTTGCTAACATAGTCTTTTCAGGTTTATGATAAATGGGGAAATGTAGTATGCCATGGTGATGTAAACGTTATCAAAGAAGGGCACAAAAGCTTTCCCAGCGGGCATACTTCATGTAAGCTGCTTATGGCATTTATTATTTTAGATAAAGTGACTTTCTTTATATAGATGGTGGAAACCTAGTGAGGGATGCACCCGATGGTTCCTTTATCCAAATGTTTTTACTTCAAATGCTGTCGATGAGAATTAAATCCTGCATTCTACAAATGTATTATGTAGGGTCATTTGCTGGATTAGGCTTTTTATCATTATATCTATCTGGGAAGATAAAGGTGTTTGATCAGAGTGGTCATGTTGCAAAAGTCTGTCTCACTTTAGCTCCTCTACTTGTTGCTTCTCTTGTGGGTGTTTCTCGAGTGGATGACTACTGGCATCACTGGCAAGATGTGTTTGCAGGAGGTCTAATAGGTTTGTTCACTTGTAATATTATGTGATCAACTGAAATCAATAGGCATCACCTTAATGAAGTTAAGATATCCCATTGCAGGTCTTGTTGTCTCTGTGTTCTGCTATTTGCAGTTTTTCCCACCACCTCATCGTGCGGAAGGTATGTGTCATTTTTGTTGTACATCTATTTTTGGCTATAGGGGGGATACTTAAGTATATAGCAAATTTTAGTGCTTAAAATGATGGCAGAAAATTGTCCTCCACTTCCATCCTATGCATTTCAACACCTTAATGGTCCAATGCCACTTAGTACTGGCTTGAACTTTTTCATTGCATTATGAAAACTATGGCATGTCAAATTGTTATCCGAACGTTGGATCCTAAATTTTACATCATAATAGAATGTTGCACACTTGTACATGTGGAACTTTATGTGCCTTGTGTGATTTCATCTAATCTATTTGTCCCCAAATGCTTCTGTAGGATGGCCAACTTATGCCTATTTGATTTCATCTAGTCTGAATGGTCTCCAAATGCCTTTGTAGGATGGGCAACTTATGCCTATTTTCGAGTACTGGAAGAGTCTCGCAGAGGTGCAGAAACAGTGAGTGGTGTTAATTCAAATGGTGTGCAGATTGCAGAAGACCAATCTGGTGATATTAATGAAAACAGTAGAGATCACAATCCCATAGCAGCCTCATCTTTGAATGTTGATTCTAGCTCAACAATAGAAGACATAGAATCCGGGAGAAGATAGCTATGATAGATTTGTCATTATATGTTTAGCATGAGATGATTTCAATTTTTAATTATTTTTATGGGAAGCATGCGTCTATTTGCCAAATACATTGCATCGTCTATTTGCCAAATACACCAAGGGAACTCTTGCAGTATGTTTGCTCACCAGCAGGTCATCTAGTTGCACACACTTGACAAATCTCATCCTCTTGTAAGTTGCATGATAACAAATGTGAGATTCAAAGAAAGGTCATCTAAATTAACAATAGATAGTGTTTGGCATCATTATAATCTCCTTATCGTGAAAGTATGAAGAAAATTATGATTACAATTTGTGAGGGAAGTGACATTTAAACTTAAAAGTTCATTTAAATTTGATGTTTGAACAACTGGTGTTTCGCTATTGCTAAATTAGTGATAATTTATATAAGATTACAAACTGTTTGATAAAAGTTCTCTTATATGAAACATTTTACAGTATAAAGTTGGAATTACATCATGTTTGAGCAATCCTAATTATTTGCATAATTTTGTATGGTTAATATCAAAGATGGGGTCTTTTGGTATTGAGATTAATATGATTAATCTTATTAGGGAGTATGATGATAGATACATAGTCATAAGATTTAGAATAGATTACTAGTAAGTTAGAAAAAAAAAAGGTTAAAATATGCATTAAAGGGATCGCTCTAGAAAAAAGAAACCATAACTGATTAAATGTGCATTTGAGAAATTTTCATGAATTTTTTTTGTGTGAAATGCTTTCTTGAACTAAACAGAGCATGTATATTTATCTCTATAAGAATACAGTATAAATACTCTGATAATTATATCATATATAAAAAATCACATATTAATTAATCCAATTATTTGTTTTGAAAGCTAGTCGAATTGTGAGTCTATCAGTGAAGCAGATTGAATGAAGTATTCATTTGTCAATATTTAACATAAAATTCGAAGATCCGATTAACATTTTATGTATTCTCCAATGAATTAATGAAGCAAAGAATACACTGTGAATGTAAATATATATCTTCATACTAAATTAATTGATGACATAATATCACTTAAGCATTTCGCCAGGTTGAAAAGCTGGCTGAGATTTGAATCTTTCAATTCTGTATGACTTCTTTGTTAATAGGATGTAAAAGAATAGAAAATCGGCTGAATTGGGGTCTCGACCCTGGCATATATATGGAAAATATAGGGTTTCACATATTAGGCTAAATCGTCTAATAGAATCATAGCAGGATTTACACTGCGTATTATTAACTATAGCAATTATTCTGAAACCTAATAGCCCCAATAAACTTAAATATAAATAAAAATCAATTTTACGGGCTAGCTTTTAGATGAAACTTTTATACCTCTTATATAATTCGTATTGGCCATCTGATTATTATGATCAGAACTGAAACATTTCCTTATGTAATATGTATAACCTTAGGAAGCAAAAACTTTTGCTAACACCTGCTCCAAAATTATCTTCATCTACGTCAAAGTAGTATCTTGCATATACGACAGTGAAACTTGTGTCTACTCATTGACTAAGTCTCGATGATCATGTATATGCTGGACATAACCAAATGACATAGATCAAGTATGGATGTGGCAGCATGAGAAATTACATGTAATGTGTGATCTTGCCCTTATATTCCAAACTAATCCTCTTGAATTTCCAAAGTGAATCACTTTAAAAAATATGACATAGGTGAATTTTTTTTTATTTACCAGAAACATAAAATTCAAATCAAGAATTTATGTCTTTATGAGCTGAACATTCTAACACCCACAAACTCCCCTTGCTGAACATCATCAAATGACTTATCATACCCATATGAACGGTATGCTCATAGAAAGACAACATTGGGTGGTAATCTTGCTAGTAAGCGGATAAATGTCAGCCATAAGATTCCGTAGACATTTTTTCCCTCTGAACCCCTTTCTCTAACTGAAACTTAATGTCAATAATAGCTTTTGATTTTGTGAACTTTTATTTGTTAATAGAATCTAAATCTGGCGTAGACTGTTCACAAAAAATCTTTGAGTGGTCTTTTAATACATCTTATCAGTAATCCGAGTAACGAATTCACTTGATCATAAAGCGTGATTGGTTGCCTCAAAACATGCTATAAACTGCAGCTTCCATAGTAAAGAAGTTGCTATAAGTTCACGCTTTTCTTCAGGGATACTAGCTCCTCTTAGCGACCAAACCAAACATACCGAGGTGGATCTGGAAGCTATCTTGGCATCGGCCTGAAAATCAAAGGTGAGTACTTGATGATCTCTGTAAGACCGATCTAACATAACAGGCATGTAATGCTTTTGTTCTTTGAAGATATCGCGTTACCCTTTTTGATTGTCTTACGTGATCGAACCCGGATTGCATAAATATCACTAACCTTCTGCCAGCGTAGGATGCGTACAAAAATAGGCATACATAGGCTTCATTTCTTTGGCTTTGTGGAACCTCTTGCGTTTGGTTTCTTTCAAAATCATTTTTGGGACATTGATTAAAAAGGCTGAGCTCTCTCCTTTGCTCTGAGGGTATTCACGGCTTTACCAAATGCGTACCAAACCTTTTGAGAATTTTCTCGATATAGTTCGCTGCGGTAATCCAAGAATACCTCGAGCGATCTCGATGTATCACAAATTCCCCTAATACAAGGATCTTTAGTCTTTCATTTCAGTTTGTTTGCATTTAGAGAAACTCTTCGGTTTTCATCTAATGTTATATATAAATTGTGTTTAAACAATATGTAAATCAATATAAGACAAAGAAAATATCGCTCTCATGAACATGGTATATGCAATCTTGACAACATTCACCTCGACACTAAGATAGTACTTCATGAAACTTGAAATACAAATTTGGCGAGAAGCTTGCTTGAGTCCATAGATGGACTCTTTAGTTTTGCGTACCACTTCCTTTGAATATGCGATACAAAGTTTTTAGCTCCCTCCTTATAAATTGTCTGTCAATGTTACCATTGAAAAACGTCTTTACATCCATCTGATGCTTTAAAGTCAAAATGCCTTTAGCCATTATTATCTGCAGAGAACCAACACAGCGAAGCCGGAGAGAGAGAATCTGCTTTATAATCAATGCCTTCCTTTTGAGTAAATCTTTTGACAAATGAAACTTTTATATCTCGCTATATTACCACTGTGAATCCTTTTTAGTTGTAAATATCCGATTACAACCAATAGTATTACATGAGGGTAATAAGATCGTACACCATTGTCTTTCGTGGACAAATAACTAAATCGCGCGCCAATCCACTTTTTAGAAGCTAGGACTTTGCATAGCTTCTGGGAAGTTGATTGGTCGTCTTCTGTAATTCAATACCGTCACCGTGGTACTGAAGAAATACAATATAATCATCGGGAATGTTTCTCCTTTCTCCCCAATTGGATCCTTAATGGCATTTGTTCTTGAGGTGCTTGAGTTTGTTCTTACGGAATGGCCTTGTATAACGTGTTGATCTTAGAGTAGGAATGATTTTCGATTCGTCTTCTTTGTTGTTGGTTGTTTCATGAATAATTCCAACGAGGCGCATCTTGATCATTGTTGTCAACAATGGATGGAGAAACTAAATCTCTTGAAGGCGAAATCCCCAATATCTGCCACCCCAGGCTTCGGCATCTTGAAGAGCTGGGCGTTTCCACGTCTCAAAATTGATCGGTAATTACTGGGATCATAAAATTTATATCCTCTTGTCGTTGAGTATCCAACCAGGCCAGATACTAACGTTTTTAGTCGGTTTCTTTTCATTTGGCTTATAAGACCTTGCACCATTTGGGCGTCCCAAATGTGTAAGTGTCTTATCTTGGGTTGTTTACCAGTCCATAATTCATAAGGGGTTTTAGTAGTTACTTTAGTAGGAACTCGATTTAAGATATAAGGCTACACACGATCTTAGAGATTTTCTCCCTAAGAGTGATTCAGGTAAAGTAGTGTGACTAATCATACTCCTCACCGTGTCTTTTAATGTTCTGTTGTCTACCGGCTACCCCGTTCATGGTAGGAGATCGGCAGTGTATTGAAGTGCGATTCTACACTCCTCTAGAATTTGGCAAATGGCCATGGACATTGTTCACTGATCCGTCGTATCTACCATGGTATTCTCCCACATGGTCGGATCTAACGTGCCAGTGTTGCTAGGATTGGTTTCCACCGTATGAAAGCTTGAACACATCCGATTGATTGGAACTTTTCATGAATGACATAAAGATAGCCATATCGAGAAAATGCGTCTATGAGCGTTATAAAATAATGTTGACTGATTAAAATGGTGTAGAAAATAGTCCACATATGTACATATGAATAAGTTCTAAGACACTGCGTTAAATTATTTCAAATCTCCTTGTGTTTGTGCATTTCACATAATGCATTAACCCACAGGTTTGAAAATATGAAAAAATCAAGAGGATCAAAGGAGGAATTCCATTTGACCACAAGCCTTTCAATTCTTTGTTTAGATATATACCTAAGCGTTTGTGCCGCTATGAATTCTCATTAGTTTCATTTTGACTTGTACTCTTAAGCTGCATGCAAGATTTCATTATAAGAAACGATAGTGTCAAGCAAATATAGATTGTCATGATGAGACAAAGAATCGGTACCAATAATATACGAGATTTAAAGATGGGGAAGTAAATTGATTATTTCTAAATGAACAAAATAGCAGTTGTCAATGTGGAAGGCAAATACTCTCAAATAGAGCAGTCTTGATAGCAATCTAAAATGTTCCTATTGTGACACTGGCCCACGTAAATGAATGCTTTTTATCGCGGATGCATCGACAAATTCAGAGGACAACACCGACCACCTAAATGACGCTTTTGAGAATACACCCACCAAGTATGGCTGATGCTTAGCTAAATTAACCTCAGGTAAATCAAACCATTATGTAATACATTTTCTAACTTGCAGGGCCAAAGCGTGATGTTGAGTACAATCCTTCTTTGCGTGTCCGGCGGCCTACAAAAGTAACAACTAACACCTTGAGGCTTATTGTGTTGTTTTCTTTTCTTTGAGGCTACCCATGCGAAACTTCCTTATCAATTTTCCTTTGTTTGCGTGCCTTTAAAAACTTACCAAACAAACGCCAATCTTCTACAGCTTAAGCCTCCTCTTCTTGCATACAATGAGATATGAGCTCGTTAAAGAGACCATTTCTCCTATGATTGTAGCCCCAACTAGTGACTAAGTGTGTAGGAAGAGAGATCAAAGCTGAATGCACCAGCCAGAGTCATCGAGGCGGCCTCAACCCAAGTGTCTTTTGGTTTTGAAATGGGAGACATCCATGATATACTCTCTATGTTCCTTATACACTATCACCTTGTAGAAATTAAGTTCGAAATTGAACTTATTTTACTTATAGATTTTAACAAAGCGTTGCTCAATTTGTTCAAGGAACTTCTTTGGCGGTGGCTTTCGGTGACAGAACCCTTAATAAATGATTACGGAATTCACCGACTTCATGATCATTAAACCTTATCTGATTAAACGATCCTTCTCGAAGTCGCTTTTTGATCGGCGGTGCTTTCGGCCGTAAGAGAACTAGCGTTTGTCGCTCTTCTGCATGAGTCGAGGTCATCTGACGAGACAATACTAACGTTTTCTTTCGATCCTTAAAGTTGGTCCATTTCGCATGTAGGATAAGTTAACGATAGCGGTCTCTTGAAGCATAAGTATTTAATTGAAATACATGACAGCTCACGTTAAATTTATATAGTGAGGAATATAATAATCAAATTCAATAGAGTAGAATCACATGACAAGATACCCTAATGCTCTATTAATTTTTTAGTCTTTGGATAGAAAAATTAACTTTGTAAAGTGTTATAGCAGTGGCGGTAATCGGAAATGGTAACAATATTAACCATAAATCTAAGTGCACTTTGTTGGCTGCTGGCCCATAAATTTTCTCGATATGACTTTATACCAATTATCTTAAATCATTAAGTCATCATCTCATTTAGGTTGATTAGTAAAATAACATAAAATTAAACCAGAAACCATCTTGGTATTGAGGGTGAAATTCATCACTTTTAAAAGGAGGGTTTGCTTTTGTGACTTTCTTCTTTAATAATTCATTTAATGTAATAATAATTGTCAAAATTAAACTATGATTATTAACCTTAATTTACTTTCACTAACTTTAGCTCATAATGTTAATTCATGATAAAATAAACATGAAAAAAAATTCACTATAATCATAATTACATACAATGAAATATATATATAAGTAATAAACAAATCCACAATTTGTATATGAATTCGCTGTGGAAGCAAAAAAAAAACGGAATAATAATAATCCTCATAGTAACATTATGTAGTTCGAAGTATGCACCATTATTTATGTAGCACCCGATATCTTGATACATGGTACAGCAAAATAGTCTGAGAAAAAAATGGTAAACTTGCTGTAACAACAAATATTGGCATAATGGAAGCTGCTACTTAGATCATCATCACTGTTATAGTATGTTCGAGGCCAGGTGAGAAAATATATATTCGATATTAATGTTATAGTTTGTTGAATCACATGACTCGGAGAAAGATGGGAAAAAGAATAAGATGCGACAATTAGTGAAATTCTATAATCACTAACATCAATATAGAAAATTAACTCATAGTGCAATTGTTGATTCTTGTTCTCTACATCTTTTAACAAATTAAATGTCATATATATGTCCTTGTTTGGGATTGAAAAGCTATAAATTAGATCTTTAATTTTATGTGATATGCGTGTTCTTTTCGATAAATGGATATAAAACGATAAAAAAAGCAATATGAATTGATCTGTACATGACTTTATGTATGGAAATATAGAATTTACATGATTATCCTAATGAATCATGGTTACATGGCTTCCTATGGCCAAATGAAACTTTGTGCCAGAGCCAGCCGTCGATTTTACGGTTAATTTTAAAATAAAACATATATACACTATGTTATCCTACACGATTATTCTAACATAAACAACAAAAGATGAGGAAACTGGAAAGGAAGAAGAAGAAAAAGGTTAGATGATCCCAACCATTTCAGGCAACTAATTTGTTTTGTAAACAAGTGCGACTTGATTGAATTCCAATAAAATAACTTCCCTACATAATACAACCGATTCAGCACCCAAGGCCCTTGACTCACAATCAAAAAACCAATATTCAGCTGGTTCAACCGACCCACAACTTCTCCATTTCCACCTGTTATCCCCATACCGCATCTCTTCAGCCCTGCTCCCCTAGCTGCACTCATCGAGCTAGCACGCTACCCAGAGAGATTCCCTCTACTTGGGTTGTCCATGTTTATTCTTCTCTTCCGTTTCCCCAAAGGGTTTGACTCTTGTCTGCCTTTAGAAGCCCATTGAAGTATAGAAAAGGGGCCTCCTAATAAGTCTGGATAGAGTGGTAGAGGTCTGAGATGATGTTAGGGTGTTTTTAATCAGGCAGGCCACTCATGAATCACTGGTTAGGCAATGTTGCCTGGGGGCGTTGTTTGGGGTTGGTATGTGTGTGGGTCATGAATTATTTTATTATTTTATAATAAAAGGTATAATGAAAAAAAATAGATTTGAAAAAAACCCTAACAATAAAAGTTAGGAAAATAAAGATGAAGAGCTGTAACTTTCTTCTTCTGGTAATCAAATCACAGGAGTATTACGTAGTAGATAATATTTATAGTAATGGTTATGGAATTTATGCTTGTGGTAAGTTGCCATGAAAAGTTACTATGAAAATTAAAATAAAATTTGGAAGGTAAAATAGGAAATACGACTAATTTGAGCTTGTTTTATAGCTCAATCACTTTACATTATATAGTATAGATTATTGAAAATTTAGGTTATCACTAAATACTAATTAACTATTGAGAAAAAGTAACTATTTTGAACTAATCGGTGTGAAGCTAAACTGATCAATGCTGATAAGATGATAATTCTGCATTATAATACTTAAGACGGTATAGTAAAGAGACATGGCAGCGCGATAGCCTGGTTTGGTAGCGCTAGGTGCAGGGGGATAACTTGATGAAAGGTTTTCAGCATGATGAAGTGTCTAGTAAGGTCTTGCCGGCAACTAACTATAAGATTTTAATCGCGCATCTTGTCTGTTTTGTTGTATAATAGAACTTTTTGTATGCTCGATTTAGTGTGATCATAAATTTTTAGGTAATCTCCAACTGCAAAATCGCAAAAATTGAGAGTTACGTGTTAATTAAACAAAAAATGATTAATGGCACGTTCGATCATACATGTTTAACGATTAATGGTATTCGATCACATATGTTTCAAAATGACCATTCGATCACATGTTTTAAAAGTGTCATACTTGGTTAAATGGATGTTAAAGTTTTGACTTTTTGGAGACAATTGATAGAGGTAAAATTATCCAGCCTTTCATTTGTGACATAATTTTTCATGTGATAAATAATCGGTGTCTGCTCCTCTTTATCTACTAGAGAAGACCTTGGATCCCATAGCAACCCAATGTATCCATGACCCAACTTCACCAGTGCTTAAAATCTTTTGCGCAAGGATGGGATGGAGAAAAAGGTAGGCGGGATGAAACCCAGCATTGAAAAATCCCTTTCTTACGATGCCAAATACTACAGAAAAGACCAAATCCAACATAAAGGAAGGGCGGGCGCCCCAGTCTACTGAAGCATCTCAAGCAACTACCTCGTCTTTACAAGAGTAAGGAAGATCTCTGGTTCAAGCGATTAAAGGCTTGACTACACCCTCATTGACTCAACCGAAAAGGTGGCGGCGTGTACGCCCAAGGTTTTGTGACACCTCGAAGGACCCGAATGAAACGGAATCCTGGGTCCAAAGATTATGACCTCCTATTAAAAAGCGGACTAACCCACTAAAGATAAAGCCATGTTACGATTTACCTCCGAAGATTACTTGTGACAAAGTATATGGGTTGAGCGACACGAAAAATATGATGAGGCAAAAGGATGGTTTGTCGAGAACTTCTGACCATAGAGGTTGAGATATCATCAAAACCACTGAAATTCTAATCAAGAGGGTGACTATACTATAGCAATTGATGATAGAAAGGCCCTACGGTGGAATACGTGAGGAGAACTAAACTCGAGTTCTGAGTTAAAGGCGTCTGACCTGAAGAAAATCAAAGAGAAATCGGCCTTCTAAGGTTGGGGGCAAATGTAAAACAAATACAACCCAACTCAAAAGAAATGCATCTTTGGCCAGACTTGGGAGAGATGACCTCTAAAACTATAGAGGCGCAAGAGGAAGAAGAGATCTCTACCTTATGTTTATAGAAGAACAAGGCGAAGACATCTTTAGGTAGGGGTACTTCCCGACCCGTGAAAGGCGCGTCGTCCTTGGGAAGCGATATGAAGGAAGGACCATGGAAGCCCTCCGGTGCATATGGGTGAGAAAAGACACTTGAAGGATGTGGTCTTGGCAATTCAAAGAGCGCGCATCCACAGTATAGGTATTCCCTAGGGTGGTAGATGAACCTTAGAAGTCAGCCTTCGTCCATGAGCAAACATAGGAATACTCGGGCGACGACCGATACGGACAAGTTCCTCGATCGGCGTCAAAATGATCCGATTATTACAATGCATTCATGGCCGAGGCGTTATGGGCGATTGTTACGTAAATTACGCTTTGGATATGAAGATCTACGAATGCTTAAGGGGTTGAAGTTTGAGAACAAGAGGATATGTACCGGATGGACAATGCTTCCTTGGTACAACATGTAAAAGCCTCGTCCTTTAGACTAATGAAGGCAAATTTATGTCCCACGCTTTCTATGCCTATCGGTAGGAAGGACAAAAGATGGGGCCGCTTGAGGGTATGCGTACCTAAGGAATACGTCTAAATGCGATGATTTTTCCTCACAGAAGAAATAGAGGGCTAGGGGTCCAACGGTATGTCTGGGCGGAACCATATGGGAACACTTTCGATCATCGATAGACCAAGTGGCATCCGGTTCAGCAAAAGGCATCAAGACAACTGACATACAAGTATGTCCATGAGGCGAGGTATTGGAATGGTAGAGCCGCCTCGAAATGTTTTACCTAATCGTAAGTGTAGCACTTGTCTTTAGAAAGTTTGATGGGGCAGGAGACTTTAGCTTCTGACAGAGACTATGCTCCGAGAACAAGGGGTAATGCCGTGCGGTCGAGCCAGTTCATCTCATAAACATACTGAGACCACCTCCACGACACGAGGATAAAAGCGCCCCGCTAAAACCACGCCCGGTACGAGCTTAAACTGTGACTGCTCTCGAGGCATTGAGTATAAAATGTCCACCTCCGGATATAAGACCGTCATCCAACCTCTTAAGCACTTGAAGATGACTGCCCAGCCTCGCGTATGAGGGTAAAGTGTCTAACCCCACGAACTACGTTTGACTTGATCCCAAGGAATGAAGAATCCAGCGAGGGTATGTAAGCAGAGCGATACGTATCAGCAAGGGAATATTGACCGCCTCGGCGTGCTAAATACGTAAGTCAACAATACCCCATCTTCATGGCGGTTGATGGGTTAGACTTCAAAGATTCGACAAGAGACTATGTCGAGAACAAGGGTGAGATGCATGTGAGGTCGAAACCCCGAGTTCAATATACTCATAAACATACTTGAACCGCTCTGACACTTGAGGATAAAGCTTGCCTTGCTCTCCTTGATCACGAGCTTAAATTATCAACCCCTCTCTAACGTGAGTATAAAAGCCACCTCCCGGATAAGAGGACAAATCATCAACCTCTGAGCATGAAGATAAACTACCCAACCGTCCTTGATATGAGGTAAAGTGTCACAGCCACGAACTACGTTTGAGGTGGAATCCCGGAGGAGCGATCCGGAGGGGTATGTAGGCGACGTGCATATCCGAAACTACTGACCATAACTAAACAACTTCATTCTTATCCCCTAGAATAGCCAAAAGCATAATAATAAAAGCGATAACGATAAAACAATTGTCAAAGAAAAATGTATTAAGTGGGATAAAATCGTAGCTTAAATAAAGAGATCCGATGCGTCATGGCTCTGAGAAAAAGTAAGGGAAAAGATCACAAACTTCACTTGACAATGTCTAGACTCGAGGACTAAGATAGACCAGCGGATGCTCTCGACCCAGTCCCATTAACAACATAGCCTGAGTTTACATATAGCAAGTTGTTCGTCAGTATTTTGATTTACATAATTATACCGTTGCAGCAATTTTTGCCATGATTCATTTACTAGACACCGGATTAAATGAGACTGCTCAATAAATAATGGTGGCAAGTGCCTGCAGCCGAACTCGATATCTGAAGTTCTGCAGTTATGATCCCATGCATGTGCCGATATGATGTCGTAATAATTCGATTATATTTTTGCTCCAGCTAATAATACTCAGGCAGAAAGAATTCCTTGTCTAATGGCGTTGAGTTATGATATTACTTCGCGGAATTAGAAAATCGAGATTATTAAATTAAAATTTAATTCAAAATCAACTAGATACCCGTCGAGTTTTTGCGTTAATAATGTAAAATACAAAATTGCAAAAACGAATTAATTAAATTCTTCAATTGGCGGTTTAACGAGGAAGCTTATTAAGTAACTTGTTAAGTTGCTTGCCGTTTATTAATAAGTTAGTTAGCGACGCGAGTTAGCGTATCAAAGCGATTGACTGTGCGCCCGAAACCAAAGGTATATAAGGGAAAAGATGAAATGGAAAAACCTAAGTTTCATTTCTCTCCTCCTCCCCCTCCACATTAGGCCTCCCCTTCCCTCTCCTTTGGGTTTAGACAGTTTTACTCAAATTCTTGTCCAACATAGATTACAACGAGTCGATCGACTGTGGCTGCTTTCTTGGGTAATATGGACTCATGAAAGGCATTCCAACTGAGTGCTGGGATTTTATGGATAAATTTGTGAGGAGAAAGTTGCCAACATCATTTAGCGTATTGTAAGTACTCGTATTCATACGTGTATGAACCCAACAATATATATGTTTTTATGAGTGGTTATACATTTATTTGATCTTGGTGCATTTGTTCATATTTAGTATGGTGTGGCGTAATTTTTGTAGTGGCATCATAAGCATGTTTAAGTTGTATAAGTTCGATTACATTTTATATACATAATTTGTTATATAACTTTGACTTTTTATCGTTTCTCATAATATATATTCTTGATACTTGGTATATGTTGCTGAAAAATTGATTCACTGGAGTATATTTTATACAGTTTTTCAAGTTCATCATATTAATAATTTTGATTATTTGAATTTAGATTTTGTATTTCATGAATTGAAGGATTTTTGAAACTTTGTTTTGATTAAAAATCTAAATATTTTTATTAGTTGAGGCATTTAAAATATTCTAAAAGTTTACTGTTTTTGTCTGTATTCGAGAGGGATGAGAGCTACTCTCCGAAAAAATTTCATAATTTTTGGATTGTTAAGTATCCTAAAACAATTTTGTGATTTGTGGAATGTTTATTAATTAATTTTTGGTAAATTTTTACAAATTCCAATTGAAAAGTTCAAGAAAATTGTGTGCAGGAATATCCGGTAAAAAATTTCAGAATTTTTTGAATGTGTTTAATGCTCTCAAATGGGTTTTCCACAACATTTGAATTAAATCAGCTTGGAATTTTTTGAAATGGAGGCGCGTTGCGGCGGCCTGAAATGGCCAAGCGGGGCGGGCGGCCGTTAGACGCGTCTGTGGTCGTAGCGTGTATATGGGGCTGACAGGAGGCGGTCGTGTGGGTGTTCTTCATCGATTTTGTTGTTACATGACAACCTTAATTCATTTTTAAAAATATTAATTTTCGGTTTTTTATTAATTATCATTTATTATTATGATAATTGTAATTATCAATTTTAATGATTATAAGTTTAGTCAATAATCCCTTTATTATTTGTCCTTTTTATAAATGTATTTATTTGAGGATATAATCATGGTAATAATTTCTCGTTAAATTATATGAAAATTATTATTAGATAGAATTTTTTATTGTATATATGAAATAATTATTGTAATAACTATTGGACACAAAATATAAGATTGAGTGTGTATTTTAATTATATACCTATTTAAATGAATATAATTATGAGATTCAATTTGAATTAATTTAAATATCAGCGTTTAAATTGTATATTAATGTGATTGATTTTTGATTTGTATATTAAAAAAAAAATGGAAATACATATGATTATCGATAATCATGTATTTGAAATTTGAATTGATTGAGAGTATTCTCAACCTCGTAATTAGTGTTTATTGTATGTTATTATATAATTGATTGCATATTTATTAATAAGTGCGTGATTATTATGAATTAATAGCGTATTTAGCTACTTAATAGCATTAAATTTAATAATTTAATGAGTCATTATTTCCATATCATTTAATATATTAAATGCATAAATTAATGTTTCAATTTATTATATATTGTAATGGGAATGGAAAGGGGATATATTGATATGACCTAGTTGTATTTTTAAATCAGTATCTTGAGCCGTTTATGCATTTGCCTGGCGACTTTTCTTTAGAATGGTTTATTTTATTTATTTCATTTTGCCCTATTTTAGTGTTATCTTGATTGATTTAGTAATATCTTACAACCTGGAGGCATTAAGATAGCGTTCACACGCATCAACATAACTTTTCAAAATGAAGAATACAAGACACACTTGAAAAGTCATAATAGGTTTATTATTTTTATTTTTAGGGTCATATCATATATCTCCTAAATGTGTATTATTTATTTTATTTTTCATGATGTGCATATTACTTGAGTATGTGCTATATAACATGTTAAATAATTAATCAAATAATATATGAATCTCGCCTTACATCAAATTTACTTCTCGAACCAATTTTAAAGTTAAAACTTATCACGTCGTAGGGCACCTTTGTGATGGCGAGAGTCTTGGCATTATCTAACTGAGTATGACAATGGATGATGTTGAAGTGATTTCTAACGTTGTAACTGGTGATACTCACATTAGGTAAGCGTCCATTAGGCATACTAGTACTTGAAGTTATGTGTTAATAATTTGTTAGTTAGCCTACCAGCATGTTGGCGTTTCAAAATGTATGCGGCGTGCCGTTTGAAATTTCAATATAGTAGGTCTTGCATACTAATACATTTGAGATTTTGAGTATTTGACATGATAGATTGCTATCATTTACATACTTATTCTTGTAGAAATTGAAATAATGGCGCCTCTAACACCTAGAAACTAGCTTTGCAACTTGAGAAGTCTGGCTCTCAAACTGAGAAACTTTGATAATTTGGTCTGAAGCTTGAGAGTTGTTCTCAGCAGGAAGAATAAATCTGTTGAACACTAGAGGTCCCATACAGCCTGCAAATGGCGCATTTAATAAGGAAAGGGAAGCCTCTAGCCTTGAGTCGATGTTGTAGATGTCAGATGTCTTATAAGCGTATGGAACTGCGTTCCAAACTCGGTATGAGAAGGTGAAGGCATATGACATGTACTATGAACTTCGATGAGCAGTTATTCGAGAAAAACTAGAAATAGAATATACTGATGCATGCTCATTGATGCTCCAAACCTAGAAATAAACTGAAATTTATGACCTTTACGTGTCATTAAATTGATAGTCTTGACGACTCGATGTCTTGGGCTCGGTGTTTCGAAGAAGCGGGCGTAGACCTTATCAAGTCCCTCAAAAGTTCTCTACGTTTGTGATGAACTTCAGCATGCATAAGTTTGAGTTATCTCATAATTTTTTTTTTTTTATAAGATGATCACGAATCTTAGACAAATGCAGGGAGGCAAGACTCACTGCTTGTTTTAGGTCCCAAAAAACGAGAAATTTAGAAAAAGTACAATGGTAAGGCTTCAGGTTGAAGAAACTGAGTTACCAGAATGCTAAGCGAGGGGAAACAACGGGGAAGGAGGAGAAGTGTCATTACTATGGGAACTTTGCGGGTCGCAGAAATGGAGCACGCAGAAGTTCTTGGAAGATAGGAGCAATAGTGTAATGACCACGGCCTACAGGCCTGCATAATATATATATATTGAGATTTTAACAACTAAATTCACCATTAAATTACTTATCCTTGGCTGTAGTTCATGTTGTCGCAATGTCTGCGGGGAACTACGGGGCAAGTAAGAGAATGACCAGAAGGAGAGATGGATCTCGGCGTAAAGAGGCGATCTGAAGGTTTTTAACCCCTATGATGAGGATGCATTAGTTTGAATTTTTTACCTAAGAACAATTATTTCTAAATTTAAACAATGTTTCACACCACAACCTACTTGAGAATATTACTACTTTCTTTTTGGTGGTTTGAATAATGGAGTGTTTTTTCTTCAGGTTTTGATCGATCAAATTTAGGATCTATAAGAGAAATGTGATATAAAGTAATACAATTTCACCAAGATAATGCGGACTCTCTGAACACATCAATCGAAGAACATAACATTGATAAGGCGGAAGCCTATATGCCTATGGCATTGTGATAGGTCATATAAGCATTACGTGTCGAGGAACCCTTCCGACAGAATCACTTGAAAGGTTTCGATTATGGATATCTGATCTTGCCCTCTTTGGGTAGAATAAATAATTGCTTTTCATTGGATACAATGAAGGAAAATGTTTGTTGGGGATCATACAAGCTAATGTATGGGCCCAATAGACATCTGCTGAATAGTTCTGATTGCTTCATTGCAGCAACGGTAATTCTGATGAAATGTAGTTTGTGTATCTGAAAATGCAACTGCCCCATTGAATCCCCTTCAAGAGAAACTTCACTGATGAAGTAAGAACCAAATGAATAAGACTATAAAGATTCTTGACCTTATAGAGGAGGAGAATATTTAGGATTCTTTTCATCTCAAGAAATTGTAGTATTGTTTCTACTTCACTCCCTCTGAGAACCTACAGCCTGTCGGAAGAATCGAACCTTGATTGACTTTATGGTTCAATATGATGAGCCTATCTATCTTGTTGACAATTAATTTTTGAATATACCTTTAAAGTAATCACTACATTACACTAAATAAATATCCCAAACTTATATCGATTATATAAATACCTCATGAATTGTGAAAGTTTCCAAATTGGATTTTTAGGTTTTGGGGGTACGTGGGTAGTGTTCAGAGAAATTGAAAAAGATGAAATTAATTGCCCAAATAAGATAAATGCTACTTTAATTGGTATAGAAGGAAACGATTTAGTTACTACTTCTGAAAATAGAATTCGTTTATAGATCAGTGTTAGCGGAAGGGGTATATGTCGAGGAAGGGGCTACAAGTAATGAATTCACCTTGAAACACTCAAATGGTGGCTATCTGCGCTGAGTGTAAAAGAGCCATTGCGACCTGCGCGCCCGAAGTAAGAATCGCCTCTTACAAAGGAGACCGATTAGCGATTCACGAAGATTATTGGAAAAACCCCGACCTGGGAGACAGCGGAGATCGTCAAGAATCGGAACCGTTGGTATGACGAATCATTTTGAAAAATGAGTCCTCTTCAGGAAGTAATGAGTAACAAAGATCGCGATGAATGAATAAGCCATGAAAATCGAAATAGATTGATGTGCAAAATAAAGGTTTGAATATATTCGTTACTTTTTTGATGAGGTTTGCCATTAGTGCAAATGGGTATTCAGAAAACATATCGGCGGAAATGTCCATGTTTTTAAAGCTGGGCTCGTGGCGAAGGTTTTATAACAACCACTTACTGAGTGAAGTCATTATAATCGAACACGAGAATCACCAAATTAGACTGACTCGGTTTAAAACCACTCGTTTCCTTCAAAATAAGATTTACATATAATATTTGAAAATAATCATAGTTTAAAAACTTTAATCCATCGGTGATATGCAACCAACCAGGGCTCCATATGTCTTTAAATATCCCCGAATAATGTGCCCAGGCTACAAAGCAATGTCATACTCGAGAATACAAAAATGATAAGCTGCCGACAAGGCTAAAGTTTAAAGGTGTAATACAACTAATCATAAAGCGATTGTAAATAAAACCCGAGGCTGTAAGGATCCTCCCCACCCGATGCTCACTGGGTAAAACTCAAGCAGCCTCTTGGCTCGACTTCCGCTGTCGGCTGGCACAAATGAAATACACCAATGCGAAGAGTGTAAGCGCGGCTTAGTGAAGTGCCTAACACGAAA
>JADFUC010001410.1:0-33581 GCA_019722365.1 Lithospermum erythrorhizon
TCAGTACTTCGTTCAGTTACGTATTGCTTCATTCGTAAGCTAATATTAGGGAACATTGAAAAAAAAACTTCCGAGCAGTTAACGTTCGGATAGGAAAATACCGTTTTCTCGTTTAGACTAAATAAGAGCTGAGCGTCTGATAAAATAGAATAAACGATTTCTCCTGGGGCATCATTCGTAAGCTAATATTAGGGAACATTGAAAAAAAAACAGGCGGTTGCGTTCGGATAGGAGAAAATGCCGTTTTCTCGTTTGAGACTAAAATAAGCTTCGAGCGTCTGAAATAAAATGAATCGCAGTTTTCTCTAGAAACGTCGTTCGTAAGCTAATATTAGGGGAACATTAAGAAAAAAAAACTTCGAGCAGTTGCGTTCGGATAGGAAAAATACCGTTTTCGTTTGGGCGAAATAAACTCGAGCGTCTGTGAAATAAAAATAGAATCGAACGATTTTCTCCTAGAACGTCATTCTTAAGCTAATATTAGGGAGCGTTGAAAAAACTTCAGGCAGTTAGCGTTCGGATAGGAGAAAAATACCGTTTGCCTGTTCAGACTAAATAAACTTCGACGTCTGAAATAAAATAGGTAGCGTTTCTCCTAGAGCGTCATTCTTAAGCTAATATTAAGGGGAACAGTGAAAAAAAACTCGAGCAGTTAACGTTCGGATAGGAAGAAAAATACGTTTTTCTCTGGTTGGAGCTAAATAAACTCGAGCGTCTGTGAAATAAAATAGAGATAAACTTGATTTTCTCCTAGAAACATCATTAAATAGCTAATATTAGGGGAACATTGAAACTTCAGACAGTTGCGTTCGGATAGGAAGAAAATACCGTTTTCGTTTATTATCGGCTTCGAGCGTCTGAAATAAATAGAATAAACGATTTCTCCTAGAACATCTGATGCATGCGTATAGAACATTAGAAAAAAACTCGAGCAGTTGCGTTCGGATAGGAAGAAAAATACCGTTCTCGTTTGGGCCCAAATAAACTTCGAGCGTCTGAAATAAAATAGAATAAGCAGTTTTCTCACAGAAACATCATTAAGCTAATAATGGGGAACATTGAAAAAAACCAGCAGTTGCGTTCGGATAGGAGAAAAATACCGTTTTCTCGTTTTGGCTAAATAAACTTCGAGCGTCTGAAATAAAATAGAATCGCTTGATTTTCTCGTAGAACATCATTCGTAACCTAATATTAGGGAACATTGAAAAAAAACTTCGAGAGCAGTTGCGTTCGGATAGGAGAAAAAATGCTGTTTTCTCGTTTGGGCTAATAAACTTCGAGCGTCTGAAATAAATAGAAGATAACGATTTTTCTCCTAGAACATCATTAAGTAAGCTAATTTGGGAACATTGAAAAAAAACTCGAGCAGTTGCGTTCGGATAGGAGAAAATACCGTTTTCGTTTGGGCGAAATAAACTTCGAGCGTGCGAGAAATAAAATAGAATGCAACGATTTTCTCCTAGAGCGTCATTCTTAGCTAATATTAGGGGAACATTGAAAAAAAAACTCGAGCAGTTGCGTTCGGATAGGAGAAAATGCCGTTTTTCTCGTTTTGGCCAGTAAACTCGAGCGTCTGAAATAAAATAGAATCGCGATTTTCTCCTAGAACATCATTCGTAAGCTAATATTAGGGAACATTGAAAAAAAAAAGCTTCGAGCAGTTGCGTTAGGATAGGAAGAAAATGCCGTTTTCTAGATTTTGAAATTAAATAAACTCGAGCGTCTGAAATAAAATAGAATCGCTTGATTTTCTCTAGAACATCATTCGTAAGCTAATATTAGGGAACGTTGAAAAAAGCTTCGAGCAGTTGCGTTCGGATAGGAAAATACCGTTTCGTTTTATTAAATAAACTGAACGTCTGAAATAAAATAGAATAAGCGATTTTTCTCCTAGAACATCATTACATTAAGCCATAGGGAACATTGAAAAAAAACTTCAGGCAGTTGCGTTCGGATAGGAAAAAATGGATTTTCTCGTTTGGAATTTAAATAAACTCGAGCGTCTGAAATAAAATGAGGTCGGCAGTTTCTCCTGAACATCGTCGTAAGCTAATATTAGGGGAACATTGAAAAAACTTCGAGCAGTTGCGTTGGGATAGAAAAAATACCGTTTCGTTTGGCTAAATAAACTCGACGTCTGAAATAAAATAAAGATAAACGATTTTCTCCTAGAGCATCATTAAAGTAAGCTAATAATGAAACGATGAAAAAAGCTTCGAACAGTTAGTTCGGATAGGAAGAAAGAAATACCGTTTCTCGTTTTGGCTTTAAATAAACTGAGCGTCACCGAAAATAAAATAGAATAAACGATTTTCTCCTAGAGCATCATTAAATAGCTAATATTAGAGCATTGAAAAAAGCTTCGAGCAGTTCGCGCGTTCGGATAGGGCACCGTTTTGGTTTGGAGCTAAAATAAGCTTCAGGCGTGAAATAAAATAGAATAAACAGTTTTCTCCTAGAGCATCATTCGTAGCTAATATTAGGGGAACATTGAAAAAAAGCTTCAGGCAGTTCGCGTTCGGATGGAAAAATGCAGTTTTTCGTTTTGGCTAAACTCGGCCTGAGCGTCTGAAATAAAATAGAATCGTGATTTTTCTCCTAGAACATCGATGAAGTAAGCTAATAATGGGGAACATTGAAAAAAACTTCAGGCAGTTGCGTTCGGATAGGAGAAAAATGCCGTTTTCTCGTTTGACTAAATCGAGCGTCTGAAATAAAATAGAAGATAAACGATTTCTCCTAGAACATCATTCTTAAGCCTAATATTAAGGAACAGTGAAACTTCGACAGTTCGTTCGGATAGGAAAATGCCGTTTTCTCGTTTGGAGACTAAATAAGCTTCGAGCGTCTGAAATAAAATAGAGATAAACGATTTTCTCGTAGAAACGTCATTCGTAACCTAATAATGGGGAACATTGAAAAAAACTTCGAGCAGTTGCGTTCGGATAGGAAAAATGCCGTTTCGTTTGGCCCCCAAATAAGCTTCGAATGCCGAAATAAAATAGAATCGCTTGGATTTTCCTCCTGGAATATCATTCGTAAATAATAATGGGAACATTAGAAAAAAACTTCGAGCGGATGCGTTCGGATAGGAAAAAATGCCGTTTTCGTTTGAACTAAAATATTTCGAGCGTCTGAAAATAAAATAGAATCGGCTTTGATTTTTCTCTCTGAACATGGGGAACATTGAAAAAAAAAGCTTCCCAGGCAGTTAGTTCGGATGGGAAAAATACCGTTTTCTGGTTTTGGCTAAATAAACTTCGAGCGTCTGAAATAAAATAGAATGGCTGATTTTCTCGTAGAACATCATTCGTAAAGCCAATAATGAGGCATGAAAAAAAACTGAGCAGATTGCGTTCGGATGGGAAAAATCGTTTGGGCCCCAAATAAACTCGAACGTCTGAAATCAAAATAGAATCAGCAGTTTTCCTCCTAGAACATCATTAAGTAAGCTAATATTAGGGAACATTGAAAAAAAACTTCGAGCAGTTGCGTTCGGATAGGAAAAAATACCGTTTTCTCGTTTGGGCCCAAATAAACTTCGAGCGTCTGAGAAGAAAATAAAATAAGATAACCGTTTTCTCCCTAGAAACATCATTAAATAAACTAATAATGGGGAACGTGAAAAAAACTTCGAGCAGGTTAGACCCGATGGAAAAATGCGTTTTTCGTTTGGGCCCAAATAAACTTCGAACGTCTGAGAAATAAAATAGAGATAACGTTTTCTCTAATTGTATTCTTAAAGCTAATAATGGGGAACATTGAAAAAAAAAAAAAACTTCGGATTGCGTTCGGGATAGGGAAAATGCCATTTCCTACCGTTTTGGCCCAAATAAACTCGAGCGATGCGAAATAAATAGAATAAACTTGATTTTCGTGGGAACATCATTAAGTAACCTAGCAATGAGAACGTTGAAACGAGAGCGGATTGCGTTCGGATAGGAGAAAATGCCGTTTTTCTCGTTTGGAGCCCAAATAAACTTCGAGCGTGCGAAATAAAATAGAATCGCTTGATTTTCTCCTAGAACATCATTAATGAAAGCTAATAATTTAGGAACATTGAAAAAAAAAAACTTCGAGCAGTTGCGTTCGGATAGGAGAAAAATACCGTTTCTCGTTTAGACTGAAATAAACTCGAGCGTCTGAAATAAAATAGAATGGCTTGATTTTCTCCACATCATTCTTAAAGCTAATATTAGAACATTGAAAAAAAAGCCGAGCAGTTGCGTTCGGATAGGAAAAAATACGTTTTCGTTTTTATTGACCAACTTCGAGCAATCACGAAATAAAATAGAATGGCGATTTTCTCCTAGAACATCATTCGTAAGCTAATATTAGGGAACGATGAAAAAAAAACTTCGAGCGGATTCGCGTTCGGATACGAGGAGAAAAATGCGTTTCTCGTTTTGGCCCAAATAAACGAGCGTCTGAAATAAATAGAATAAACGATTTTCTCCTAAGACATCACATTAAAGTAGCTAATATTAGGGAACGTGAAAAAAAAAAACTTCGAACGGATTAGATGGATGGGCATCGTTTTCTCGTTTAGCTAAATAAAACTCGAACGTCTGAAATAAAAAATAGAATAAACGATTTTCTCTAGAGCATCATTCATTAAGCTATTAGGGGAACATTGAAAAAAACTTCGAGCAGTTGCGTTGGATAGGAAGAAAAATGCAGTTTTCTCGTTTTGGGCCCAAATAAGCTTCGAGCGTCACAATAAAATAGAATCGGCAGTTTTCTCCTAAGGCATCTTAATAGCTAATATTAGGGGAGACATTAGAAAAAAAACTTCGAAACGGATTCGCGTTCGGATAGGAGAAAATACCGTTTTTCTCGTTTACAGCTGAAATAAACTGGTGAAATAAATGCGAATCGGCTTGATTTTCTCCTAGAGCATCGTTCGTAAGCTAATGTCAGAGTGAAAAAAAAACTTCGAGCAGTTGCGTTCGGATGGAGAAAATGCCGTTTCTCGTTTTGGCCCAAATGGCTTCGAGCGTCTGAGAGAAATAAATAGAATCGAACGATTTTCTCCTAAACGTCATTCGTAAGCTAATATTAGAGGC
Organism: Lithospermum erythrorhizon; assembly: GCA_019722365.1. Lineage (NCBI taxonomy): Eukaryota > Viridiplantae > Streptophyta > Magnoliopsida > Boraginales > Boraginaceae > Lithospermum > Lithospermum erythrorhizon. Next base: position 5,067 of record JADFUC010001410.1, read on the forward strand.
ATTGAAAAAAAAAAGCTTCGAGCAGTTGCGTTCGGATAGGAAGAAAATGCCGTTTTCTCGTTTGGGCTAAATCGCTTCGAACGTCACTGAAATAAAATAAGTCAACTTGATTTTCTCCTAGAAACAATCATTCGTAAGCTAATATTAGGGAACATTAAGAAAAAAAAAACTTCGAGCGGATTGCGTTCGGATAGAACGTTTTCGTTTTAGCCCAAATAAATTTCGAGCGTCTGAAATAAATAGAAGATAAACTTGATTTTCTCTAGAGCATCCATTAAATGAAAGCTAACAATGGGGAACATTGAAAAAAAAACTTCGAGCAGTTGCGTTCGGATAGGGGCATCTGATTTTTCTCGTTTGGGCTAAATGTTCGAAACGTCTGAAATAAAATAGAATCGACGATTTCTCTAAGAACATCATTCTTAGCTAATATTAGGGAACATTGAAAAAAAACTTCGAGCAGTTGCGTTGGGATAAGGAGAAAGGTCACCGTTTTTCTCGTTTGGGCCCAAATAAACTCGAGCGTCTGAAATAAAATAGAATGGCTTGATTTTCATTAGAACATCATTCGTAACATTGAAAAAAAAACTTCGAGCAGTTAACGTTAAGGATACGAGAAAAATACCGTTTTCTCGTTTTTAGCCCCAAATAAACTTCAGATGTCTGAAATAAAATAGAATGAAAGCTTGATTTTCTCCTAGAACATCGTTAAGTAAGCTAATAATGAGGGAACATTAAAAAAAACTTCGAGCAGTTGCGTTGGGATAGGAAGAAAAATGCCGTTTTCGTTTGGGCTAAATAGCTTCGAGCGTCTGATAAATAGAATCGCTTGATTTTCTCTTTAAAGGAACATGTTCCTGCAAGCTAATAATAGGGGAACATTGAAAAAACTTCCGAGGCAGTTGCGTTCGGATGGAAGAAAATGCCGTTTTCGTTTGGCCCCAAATAAGCTTCGAGCGTCTGAAATAAAATAAAATCGCTTGATTTTTTCACCATGGTGTATTCGTAAGCTAATGGGAACATTGAAAAAAAACTTCGAGCAGTTGCGTTCGGATAGGAGAAGAAAATACCGTTTCGTTTAGATAAATAAGCTTCGAGCGTCGAAATAAAATAAACGTTTCTCCTAGGAGCATCATTAAATAGCTAATATTAGAGAACGTTGAAAAAAAAAACCTCGAAACCAGTTCGTTCGGATAGGAGAAATCACCGTTTTCGTTTGGCTAAATGCGCTTCGGGCGTCTGAAATAAAATAGAGATAAAGCAGTTTTCTCCTAGAACATCGTTAGCTAATATTAGGGGAACATTGAAAGAAAAAAACTCGAGCCAGTTCTGGATTCGGATAGGAAAAAATACCGTTTTTCTCGTTTTGGTAAATAAACTTCAGACGTCTGAGGGAAATAAAATAGAGATAAGCAGTTTCTCCTAGAACATCATTCGTAAGCTAATATTAGGGGAGCGGTGAAAAGCTTCGAGCAGTTGCGTTGGGATGGGGCATCGTTTTCGTTTTGGCTGAATAAACTTCGAGCGTCTGAAATAAAATGGTCAGCAGTTCTCCCTGAAACATCGATTCGTAGCTAATATTAAAGAGCAGTGAAAAAAGCGGGATTGCGTTCGGATAGGAGAAAAATGCCGTTTTCGTTTGGGCCCAAATAAACTCGAACATCGAAATAAAATAGAATCAACGATTTTCTCCTGAAGTATCTTCAAAAATTATTAGGGAACGATGAAAAAAACTTCAGAGCAGTTGCGTTAGGATAGGAGAAAATACCGTTTTCGTTTGGAGGCCTTAAATATAAAATAAAATAGAATCGCTTGATTTTCTCCTAGAGCGTCATTGCGTGAAAGCTAATAATGGGAACATTGAAAAAACTTCGAGCGGTTCTGTTGGAAAAATGCCGTTTTCTCGTTTGGGGCTAAATAAACTCGAGCGTCTGTGAAATAAAAATAAAGATAAACAGTTTTCTCCTAGAACTCATTAAACATCATATTAGAGACGTGAAAAAAAGCTTCGAACGGATTGCGTTCGGATAGGAAAATGCCGTTTTCGTTTTGGCTAAATAAACCGAACGTCTGAGAAATAAAATAGAATAAACGAGATTTTCTCCTAGAACATCATTAAATAGCTATCATCAGGGAACATTGAAAAAAACTTCCCGAGCAGTTCGCGTTCGGATAGAAAAATGCCGTTTCGTTTTGGCCCAAATAAACTCGAGCGTCTAAATAAATAGAATGTTGATTTTCTCCTAGAACATCATTAAAGTAAGCTAATATTAGGGAACGATGAAAAAAAAACTTCGAGCAGTTGCGTTGGATAGGAAAATGCACGTTTTCTCGTTTGGAACTGATAAACTCAGACGTCTGAGGAAATAAAATAGAATAAAGCAGTTTTCTTACAGAAGCATCATTCGTAGCTAATAGGGAACGACTGAAAAAAACTTCCGAGCGGATTCGCGTTCGGATAGGAAAATACCGTTTTCTCGTTTGGCCCAAATAAACTCGAGCGTCTGAAATAAAATAGAATACGGCAGTTTTTCTCTAAGAACGTCGATTCGTGAAAGCTAATAGAACATTGAAAAAAAACTTCAGGCAGTTGCGTTCGGATGGGAGAAAATACCGTTTTCGTTTGGGCCCAAATAAACTCGAGCGTCTGAAATAAAATGAATCAGCTTGATTTTGCTCCTAGAGCGTCGTTAAGTAAGCTAATATTAGGGAACATTGAAAAAAACTTCGAGCAGTTAACGTTGGATAGGAGAAAATACCGTTTTCGTTTTGTGAAAATCAGCTTCAGGCGTGCACAAATAAATCGAGAATCGACGATTTTCTCCCTAGGCATCGTTATTAGCTAATATTAGGGAACGATGAAAAAAACTTCCGGCGAGCAGTTGCGTTGGATGGGAAAAATGCCGTTTCTGGACTTTAAATAAGCTTCCCGAGCGTCTGAAATAAAATAGAATCGGCAGTTTTCTCCTAGAGCGTCATTCTTAATAAGGGGAACATTGAAAAAACTTCGAGCAGTTGCGTTCGGATGGGAAAAATGCCGTTTTCTCGTTTGGGCTAAATAAGCTGAGAGCGTCTGAAATAAAATAGAATCGGCTGGGATTTTCTCGTAGAACATCATTCGTAACCTAATATTAGAACGATGAAAAAAAAACTTCGAGCAGTTGCGTTGAGGATGCTCTCAGGAAAAACCACCGTTTCTCGTTTTAGACCCCAAATGCGGCTTCCAGGCAATCTGAAATAAATAGAATCGCGGATTTTCTCGTAGAAACATCGTTAAAGTAACCTCATCATAGGGAACAGCCAGAAAAAAACTTCGAGCAGTTGCGTTGGATAGGAGAAAAATGCGGATTTTCTCGTTTAGACTAATAAACTCGAGCGTCTGAAATAAAATAGAATAAAGCGATTTTCTCCTAGAGCATCATTCTTAAGCTAATATTGGGAACATTGAAAAAAAAACTTCCGAGCAGTTGCGTTGGATGAAAAAATACCGTTTTCTCGTTTGGCCCAAATAAGCTCAGGCATGCGAAATAAAAATGGAATCGGCAGATTTTCTGGCGTGAACATCATTCGTAACCCTATTAGAGAACGTTGAAAAAAACTTCGAGCAGATTGCGTTCGGATAGGAAGAAAAAATACCGTTTTCGTTTGAGCTAAATAAACTCGAGCGTCTGAGAAATAAATAAAGTCGGCCGGTTTTCTCCTAGAGCGTCATTAAGTAAGCTAATATTGGGGAACATTGAAAAAAAACTCGAGGCAGTTGCGTTCGGATAGGAAGAAAATGCCGTTTTTCTCGTTTGGGCGAAATAAACTCGAGCGTCTGAAATAAAATAAAATCGGCTTGATTTTCTCTAGGCATCGTTTCAACCGTAATATGAGGGAACGGTAAACCGAGCAGTTGCGTTGGATGGAAAATAGTTTGTTTAAGCTGAATAAACTTCGAGCGTCTGAAATAAAATACGAATCGGCCCAGTTTTCTCCTAGAACATCATTAAATAAGCTAATATTAGGGGAACATTGAAAAAAAAGCTTCGAGCGGATTCACGTTCGGATAGGAAAAAATGCCGTTTTTTCTCGTTTGGCTAAATAAACTCGAGCGTCTGAAATAAAATAGAATGGCGATTTTTCTCCTGAAACGTCGTTAAATTAGCTAATATTAGAGAGCGATTGAAAAAAAAGCTTCGAGCAGTTGCGTTCGGATAGGAAGAAAATACCGTTCTCGTTTGGCCCAAATAAACTCGAGCGTCACAATAAAATAAAGTCATGATTTTTCTCCTAGAACATCATTAGTAAGCTAATATTAGGGAACATTGAAAAAAAAGCTTCGAGCAGTTAGTTCGGATAGGAGAAAAATACCGTTTTTCTCGTTTGGGCCCAATAAGCTTCAGGCGTCTGAAATAAAATAGAATGGCTTGATTTCTCCTAGAACATCATTCGTAAGCTAATATTAGGGAACGATGAAAAAAAAGCTTCGAGCGGATTGCGTTCGGATAGGAAGAAAAAATGCAGTTGCCACCGTTTAAACTGAATCTTCGAGCGTCTGAGAAATAAAATAGAATAAACGATTTTCTCCACAAAGACATATTCGTAGAACATTGAGAAAAAAGCTTCGAGCAGTTGCGTTCGGATAGGAGAAAAATACCGTTTTCTCGTTTAATTTAAATAAACTTCAGGCGTCTGAAATAAAATAGAATCGCTTGATTCTCTGAGGCATCATTCGTAAGGGAACATTGAAAAAAGCTGAGCGGATTCGCATTCGGATACAGTTTCTGTTTATTAAATAAAACTGAGCGTCTGTGAAATAAAATAGAATCGACTTGATTTTATACAAACGTCATTCGTAAGCTAATATTAGAGGTGAAACTTCGAGCGGGATTGCGTTCGGATAGGAGAAATGCCGTTCGTTTGGCTAAATAAACTGATCACGAAATAAAATAGAAGATAGAAAACGATTTTCTCCTAGAACATCGTTAAGTAAAGCTAATGGGGAACAATGAAAAAAAGCACAAGAGCGGATTAAGTTCGGATAGAGATAAGTTTTCGTTTGGGCCCAAATAAACTCTGAGAACGTCTGAGGAAATAAAATAGAATAAACGATTTTCTCCTAGAACATCATTCTTAAGCTAATATTAGGGGAACATTGAAAAAAAACTTCGAGGCGGTTCTGCGTTGGGATAGGAAGAAAAATATAGTTTTTCTCGTTTGCAAAATAAAACTTTGTCTGAAATAAAATAGAATCGCTTGGATTTTCTCGTGGGAACATCATTCGTAAGCTAATATTAGAGAACATTGAAAAAAAAAAAGCTTCAGAAACGGGGATTGCGTTCGGATAGGAGAAAAATGCCGTTTTGTTTGGGCTAAATAAACTCGAGCGTCTGAAATAAAATAGAATCATTTGATTTTCTCCACAGAACATCGATGCGTAAGCTAATAGGGAACATTGAAAAAAACTTCGGAAGCAGTTGCGTTCGGATAGGAAGAAAAATACCGTTTTCGTTTAGGCTAAATAAACAAACGTCTGAAATAAAATAGAATCGACGATTTTCTCTAGAGCATCGTTAAGTAAGCTAATATTGAGAACAGTGAAAAAAACTTCCGAGCAGTTGCGTTCGGACTGGGGAGAAAAATACCCGTTTTCGTTTTGGCTAATCGCTTCAGAGCGTCTGGCGAAATAAAATAGAATCAGCAGTTTTCGTAGAAGCATCATTCGTAACCTAATCAATGGGGAACGATGAAAAAAAACTTCAGGCGTTGCGTTCGGATAGGAAAATACCGTTTCGTTTGGACTAATCGGCTTCGAGCGTCTGAAATAAAATAAATCGCTTGATTTTCTCTAGAAGCATCATTCATTAAGCTAATAATGGGAGCATTGAAAAAAGCTTCGAAGCGGATTGCGTTGGATAGGAAGAAAATACCGTTTTTCACCGTTTTGGCCCCAAATAAGCTTCGAGCGTCTGCAATTAAAAATAGAATAAACGATTTCTCCTAGAACATCATTCTTCGCTAATCGGGAAACGTTGAAAAAAAAACTGAAGGATTGCGTTCGGATAGGAGAAAAAATACAGGTGATTTTCTCGTTTGTATTTAAATAGCTTCGAGCGTCTGAAATAAAATAGAATCGCTTGATTTTCGTAGAACATCGACCGTAACCTAATATTAGAGAACATTGAAAAAACTTCAGCGGATTGCGTTGGATAGGAAAAAATACCGTTTTCTCGTTTGGGCCCAATAAACTTCCAGACGTCTGAAATAAAATAGAATCGCTTGATTTTCTCCTAGAACATCATTAAGTAAGTAATATTAGAGAACATTGAAAAAAACTTCGAGCAGTTAACGTTCGGATAGGGAAAAATACCCGTTCGTTTGGGCCAAATAAACTGTTGTCTGAGAAATAAAATAGAATCGCTTGATTTTTATCTGAACACCGTTAAAGTAAGCTAATATTAAGAACATTGAAAAAAACTTCGAGCCAGTTAGATTTGGATCAGGAGAAAAATGCGTTTCGTTTGTGAATAAGCTGAGCGTCTGGAAAATAAAATAAGAATCGCCGTTTTCTACGTAGAACATCATTCGTAATAACCTAATATTAGAGACGTGAAAAAAAAACTTCGAAGGCAGTTGCGTTCGGATAGGAAGAAAAATGCCGTTTTCGTTTGGGCTAAATAAGCGAGCGTCTGAAATAAAATAGAATCGAGCGATTTTCTCCTAGAGCATCATTAAGTAAGCTAATATTAGAGACATTGAGAAAAAAAAAAAAAAAAACTTCGAGCAGTTGCGTTCGGATAGGAAGAAAATGCGTTTCTCGTTTTAGCTAAATAAACTTCGGAAAAACGTCTGAAATAAGAAAATAGAATGTTTGATTTTCTCCTAGAGCGTCGTTAAATAGCTAATATTAGGAACATTGAAAAAAAACTTCGAGCGGATTGCGTTCGGATAGGAGAAAATGCCGTTTTCGTTTGGGCCCAAATAAACTCGAGCGTCTGAAATAAATAGATGTGATTTCTCCTGGTCCGTAAGCTAATATTAGGGAGCATTGAAAAAAGCTTCGAGCAGTTCGGATGCAGAAAAATGCCGTTTTCTGGTTTAAATAAATAAATAGCAGGTTGCCTAGAACATCATTAAATATAGCTAATATTAGAACGGTGAAAAAAAACTTCGAGCGGATTGCGTTCGGATAGGAGAAAAATACGTTTTCTCGTTTGTGGAAATAAACTGAGCGTCTGAGGGAAATAAAATAGAAGATAAACGATTTTCTCCTAGAACATCATTGCCAACTAATAATGGGAACATTGAAAAAACTTCCGACAGTTGATTGGATGTTTTCTCGTTTGGGCTAATAAATAAAATAAATAAGAATCAGCAGGTTTCCTGGAACATCATTCGTATTAAGCTAATATTAAGAACGATGAAAAAAAAAGCTTCGAGCGGATTGCGTTAGGATGGGAAAAATACGTTTTCTCGTTTGGGCCTAATAAACTTCGAGCGTCTGGTAAAATCGAAGATAAAGCGATTTCTCCTAGAACGTCCATTAAGCTAATAATAGGACATGAAAAAACTCAGAAGGCAGTTTAAGGTGGATGGAAAATCTTGGATTTCTCGTTTGGGCTAAATAAACTGGCGATAAATAAAATAAAGATGTTGCACTCCTAGAGCATCATTCTTGGCTAATATTAGGGGAACATTGAAAAAAAACTTCGAGCAGTTAGATGGGTTTTCTCGTTTGGGCTAAATAAGCTGGGCGATGCGAAATAAAAATAGAATAAAGCAGTTTTCATTGAAACGTCATTAAGTAACTAATAGAACGTTGAAAAAAGCTTCGAGCAGTTAAAGTTCGGATGGGGAAAAATGCGTTTCACCGGTTTAGCTAAATAAACTCGAGATATGAAATAAAATAGAGATAACTTGATTTTCTCCTAGAACAGCATTAAGTAAGCTAATATTAGAACATTGAAAAAAGCTTCGAGCGGATTGCGTTGGGATAGGAAAAATGCCGTTTTCTCGTTTGGGCTAAAATAAACTCGAGCGTCTGAGGAAGCCATCGGTATTGATTTTCTCCTAGAACATCATTGTATATTAGGGAACATTGAGAAAAAAAAACTCGAGCAGTTGCGTTCGGATAGGAGAAAAAATACTGCGTTTCGTTTTGGCTAAAATAAACTCGAGCGTCTGAAATAAAATAGAATCGACACTTGATTTTCGTAGAACATCATTCGTAACCTAATATTAGGGGAACATTGAAAAAAAAAAACTTCCGACAGTTCTTTGTTAGGATAGGCATCGTTTTCTGGTTTGGAGACTAAATAAAAGCTAAATAAATAAAGCCAGGAAGTAACAGATTTTCTCCTAAACGTCATTCGTAAGCTAATATTAGGGGAACATTGAAAAAAAACTTCGAGCAGTTGCGTTCGGATAGGAAGAAAAATCGTTTTCGTTTGGAGGCCGAAATAAACTTCAGGCGTCTGGTAAAATAGGTAACGTTTTCTCTAGGCGTTCTTAAGCTAATATTAGGGGAAACGTTGAAAAAAAAACTTCGAAGCGGATTGCGTTAGGATGGAAAAAATGCCGTTTTCGTTTTGGCTAAATAAACTTCGAGCGTCACGAAATAAAATAGAATAAACGATTTTCTCTAGAACATCATTCGGCCAAAGCTAGTATTGAGAACATTGAAAAAAAACTTCGAGCCCGGTTAGTTCGGACTGGAAAAAATACCGTTTTCGTTTACAGCTAAATAAGCTGGTATGATAAATAGAATAAACGATTTTTCTCCTAGAAACGTCATTAAATAAAGCTAATATTAGAGCAGTGAAAAAAAAAAAAAAAACTCGAGCAGTTGCGTTCGGATAGGAAGAAAAATACGTTTCGTTTGGCTAAATAAACTCGAGCGTCTGAAATAAAATAGAATCGCTTGATTTTCTCTGGGCATCATTAAGCAGCTAATATTAAGAACATTGAAAAAAACTTCCCGACAGTTAGATTCGGATAGGGCATCTGCGTTTTCGTTTGATTAAATAAACTCGAGCGTCGCGAGCCAAATAGAGATAAGCGATTTCTCCTGAGCAATATTAAGGGAACATTGAAAAAACTCAGAGCGGTTCGTTGGTTGGGAAAAATGCAGTTTTCTGCGTTTATTAAATCGCTCGAGCGTCTGAAATAAATAGAATCGGCAATTTTCTCCTAGAACATCATTCGTAAGCTAATATTAGAGACGACTGAAAAAAAACTCAGGCAGGTGCGTTCGGATAGGAGAAAATGCCGTTTTCCTCGTTTGGGCTAAATAAACGTACGAAATAAAATAAAACCGGCAGGTTTTCCTAGAGCGTCATTCGTAGCTAATAGGGAACAACGAAAAAAACTTCGAGCAGTTGCGTTCGGATAGGAAAATACCGTTTTCGTTTTGGCTAAATAAACTTCGAGCGTCACAAATAAAATAAATAAGCGATTTTCCTCCTAGAGCATCCATTAAATGAAAGCTATGTGCCAAGAGGCAATGAAAAAAAAACTTCAGGCGAGTTGCGTTAGGGATGAAGAAAAATGCGTTTTCTCGTTTTGGCTAAATAAACTCGAGCGTCTGAAATAAAATAAGATAAAAGCTTGATTTTCTCCTAGAGCGTCATTAAGTAAACTAATATTAGGGAACATTGAAAGAAAAAAACTTCAGAGCAGTTCAAAACCGGATAGGAGAAAAATACTTAGTTTTCTCGTTTAGACTAATAAAACTTCCAGGCGTCTGAAATAAAATAGAATAAACGATTTTATACAGAACATCATTCTTAAGCTAATATTAGAGACATTGAAAAAAACTCGAGGCAGTTAGTTGGGATGGGAGAAAATACCCAGTTTTCTCGTTTTGACTAAATAAACTTCGAACGTCACGAGGAAAATAAAATAGAATCGCTTGATTTTCTCGTAGAGCGTCGTTAAATAGCTAATATTAAGGGGAACATTGAAAAAAACTTCGACCAGTTCGCGTTCGGGATGGAAAATCACCGTTTTCTGGGAGTTTGGGAATGACTAAATAAGCCTCGAGCGTCTGAAAATAAAATAGAATCGCTTGATTTTCATCTCCTAGAACATCATTAAGTAGCTAATATTAGGGGAACATTGAAAAAAAAAACTTCAGGCAGTTAACGTTCCGGTTAGGAAAAATACTGCGTTTTCTCGTTTGGGCCCAAATAAACTCGAGCGTCTGAGATAAAATAGAATAAACGATTTTCTCCTAGAACATCGTTAAATGAAAAGCTAATATTAGAGACATTGAAAAAAACTTCGAGCAGTTCGGATAGGAGAAAATGCCGTTTTCGTTTTAGCTGAAATAAACTTCGAGCGTCTGAAATAAAATAAGTCGCTTGATTTTTCGTAGAGCGTCATTAAGTAACCTAATATTAGAGGCGATTGAAAAAAAGCTTCCGAACAGTTCGTTGGATGGAAAAAAAATACCGTTTTCGTTTGAATTAAATAAACTTCGAGCGTCTGAAATAAAATAGATAAAGCGATTTTCTCCTAAACATCGTTCGTAAGCTAATATTAGGGAACGTGAAAAAAACTTCGAGCAGTTAACGTTCGGATAGGAAAAATACCGTTCGTTTTAGCTAAATAAACTGAGCGTCACAATTAAAATAATAGAATCAACGATTTTCTCTAGAACATCATTCTTAAGCTAATAAATAGGGAACATTGAGAAAAAAAACTCGAGCAGTTGCGTTGGATAGGAAGAAAAAATACCGTTTTCTCGTTTGGCTAAATAAACTTCAAATAGAAATAAAATAGAATCGCTTGATTTTCCGTAGAACATCATTAAGTAACCTAATATTAAGAACATTAGAAAAAAAAACTTCGGAAGCAGTTCAGTTCGGATGGGAAAATGCCGTTTTCGTTTGGGCTAAATAAACTCGAGCGTCTGAGAAATAAAATAGAATCGCTTGATTTTCTCCTAGAACATCATTCGTAGCTAATATTAGAGAACATTGAAAAAAACTTCGAGCAGTTGCGTTCGGATGGAAAATACCGTTTTCTGTTTAGGCTAAAATAAACTCGAGCGTCTGAAATAAAATAGAATGTTGATTTTCTCTAGAACGTCATTAAGTAAAAGCTAATAGGGAACGATGAAAAAAACTTCAACCGGATGCGTTCGGATAGGAGAAAAATCTTAGTTTTCTCGTTTGGCCAAATAAACTTCGAGCGTCTGGATAAAATAAAGAATCGGCAGTTTTCCTCGTGAAACGTCATTCGTAACCTAATATTAGAGACATTGAAAAAAAACTTCGAGCAGTTGCGTTCGGATAGGAAAAAATACCGTTTTCTGTTTGAATAAAATAAACTCGACGTCTGAAATAAAATAAGATCGACGATTTTCTCCTAGAGCAATCGATGTGCAGCTAATATTAGGGAACATTGAAAAAAAAACTTCGAGCAGTTCGTTCGGATAGGAAAAATACCGTTTTCTCGTTTTGACTAAATAAACTTCAACGTCACGAAATAAAATAAAGATAAACGATTTTCTCCCTAAGACATCAATTGGTAAGCTAATGAGGGAACATTGAAAAAAAACTCGAGCGGATTGCGTTCGGATACAGGAGAAAAATGCCGTTTCGTTTGGGCTAAATAAACTTCGAGCGTCTGAAATAAATAGAAGATAAGCAGTTTTCTCCTAGAACATCGATAGTAAGCTAATATTGGGGAACATTGAAAAAAACTTCGAGCGGATTAGATTGGATAGGAAGAAAATACCGTTTTCTCGTTTGTGAAATAAACTTCGAGCGTCTGAAATAAAATAGAATGTTGATTTATCCTAGAACATCATTCTTAAGCTAATATTAGGGGTGATGAAAAAAAGCTTCGAGCAGTTAGCGTTGGATGGAAAAATTTTCGTTTAATAAACTGTGAAATAAAATAGATAAACGTTGCCTACAGAACATCATTAGCTGGCTAAATAATAGAGGCGTGAAAAAACTCAAGTTCGGATGGAAGAAAAATGCCGTTTTCGTTTTGGCTAAACTTCGAGCGATAAAATAAAATAGAATCGCTTGATTTTCTCGTAGAACATCATTCGTAACCTAATATTAGGGAACGATGAAAAAAACTTCGAGCAGTTGCGTTCGGATAGGAGAAAAATGGATTTTTCTCGTTTGAATTTAAATAAACTTCAGGCGTCTGGGGAAATAAAATAAAATCGGCAGTTTTCTCCTAGAGCATCCATTAATTAAGCTGTAATAGAGACATTGAAAAAAAACTTCTGAGGCAGTTGGGTCGGATGGGAAAATGGATTTCGTTTTAGCTAAATAAAACTGAAGGCAAAATGGAGTAAGCACGATTTTCTCCTAGAGCGTCATTCGTAAGCTAATATTGAGACATTGAAGCTGAGCAGTTGCGTTCGGATAGGAAAAAAATACCGTTTTTCTCGTTTGAATAAACTGAGAGCGTCTGAGAAATAAAATAGAATCGCTTGATTTTCTCTAGAACTATATTTATTAAAGCTAATAATGAGGTGAAAAAAAAAAGCTTCGAGCGGTTGCGTTCGGATAGGAGAAAAAATGCCGTTTTCGTTTTGGCTAAAGCCGAGCGTCTGAAATAAAATAAGTCAACAGTTTTTCTCCTAGAAGACACATCATTCTTAAGCTAATATTAGGGAACAGTGAAAAAAAACTTCGAGCAGTTGCGTTCGGATAAGGCATCCGTTTTCGTTTGGGCCCAAATAAGCTTCGAGCGTCTGAAATAAAAATGAGATAAACGATTTTGCCATGGTATCATTAACTGGCCATATAGGGGAACATTGAAAAAAAAAACTTCGACAGTTGCGTTCGGATAGGAAACCGTTTGCCTGGTTGATATCAAGCACAAACGTCTGAGGAAATAAAATAAAGCGCTTGATTTTTCTGAAACATTATTAATATTAACGACAGTTCGTTGGATGAGGGCATTTCGTTTGGCTAATAACTGTGCAATAAATGAATCAACGGTTCTCGACATCATTAGTACGCTAATAATGGGAACGTTGAAAAAAAATTCGAGCCAGTTAACGTTGGGATAGGAGAAAAAATACCGTTTCTGTTTAGCTAATAGCTTCCAAACATTAAAATAAAATAAAATGGCGGTTTTCTCTAGAACATCATTGTAGAACGTGAAAAAACTGGAGACGGATTCGTTGGATAAAACTCGATACCGTTTTCGTTTGACCCCAAATAAACTGACGTCTGAAATAAAATAGAATCAACGATTTTCTCTAGAACATCGATTCGTAAGCTAATATTAGGGAACATTGAAAAAAAAAGCTTCGAGCAGTTGCGTTCGGATAGGAAGAAAAATACGTTTTACCGTTTTGGCTAATATTAATAAATGAAATCGCAGTTTTCTCCTAGAACATCATTAAGTAAGCTAATAGGGGAACATTGAAAAAAAGCTTCGAGGCAGTTGCGTTCGGATAGGGAAAAATACCGTTTTCTCGTTTGGAATTAAATAAACTCGAGCGTCTGAAATAAATAAGTCGACAGTTTCTCCTAGAACATCGTTCTTAAGGCTGTCGAACGCCGTTCTTTCTCCTGGCGATCCCACGAGGTGGATAAGCAAGCTTGATCTTTATGCGCTCGGGTGAAGTGTCCCTATAAATCAAACTCTGGTATGTTGCGTCTTGTTGCTTTTGTTTACTGGTCCCAGCGACTTTGAAAGATCACCCAGCTTGTGGGTCATTATTTTATTTTAATATCGTTGTTTTTTCTCAAATACACTGATCTAAGGTTTTTTAGATCTGATCTAAGTCGCTTTTATTTTGCTTTTGGGTTTTCCAAAGGCGATGTATTAACATTTTTATTTTAGTGTACGAAAGCCCCAGTGAGGTTTATTAAAAAAAAAAATCATTCATAAGCTAATATTAGGGAACATTGAAAAAAAACTTCGAGCCAGTTGCGTTCGGATAGGAGAAAATCTTAGTTTTCGTTTTGGCTAAATAAACTCGAGCAGTCTGAAATAAAATAGAATCGCTTGATTTAAATGAGAAACATCATTCGTAACCTAATAATGGGGAACATTGAAAAAAAAAGCTTCAGGCGGATTGCGTTGGATAGGAGAAAATGCGTTTGCCTACCGTTTGAGCTAAATAAACTGAGCGTCTGAAATAAAATAAAAATTAAACGATTGCTGCCACAAAACGTCATTCGTAGCTAATATTAGGGAACATTGAAAAAAAGCTTCGAGCAGTTGCGTTCGGACCGGAAAATGCCGTTCGTTTTGGCTAAATAAACTTCGAGCGTCTGAAATAAAATAAAGATAAACGATTTTCAAACGATCATTAACAACTAATATTGGGGAACATTGAAAAAAAAAAACAGACGGTTCGCGTTCGGATAGAATACCGTTTTCATTTGGGCTAAAATAAACTTCGAGCGTCTGAAATAAATAAAGATGGCGGTTTTATACAGACATATTAAATGGCTAATATTAGGGGAACGTTGAAAAAAAACTCGAGCAGTTAGATTCGGATGGGAAAAATACGTTTCGTTTTGGCCCTAAATAAGCGCTTCGAGCGTGCGAAATAAAATAGAATCGGCTGATTTTCTCCTAGAACATCATTCGTAAGCTGTCACTAGGGAACATTGAAAAAAACTTCGAGGCAGTTCGCGTTGGATAGGAAAAATGCCGTTTCTCGTTTTAGCTAAATAAACTCGAGCGTCTGAAATAAAATAGAATCGGCAGTTTTCTCCTAGAACATCATTCGTAAAGCTAATATTAGGGGAAGATTGAAAAAAAAAACTTCAGGCGGATTAACGCGTTCGGATAGGGCATCACCGTTTTCGTTTGGCTAAATCGCTTCAAACGCTGAAATAAATAAGAATCGCTTCGTTTCGTAGAAACAATCGACCGTAACCTAATAATGGGAACATTGAAAAAAAAAAAGCTTCGAGCAGTTGCGTTCGGATGGGAAAATACCGTTTTCTCGTTTGAACTAAATAAATGGCTTCGAGCGTCTGAAATAAATAGAATCGCTTGATTTTTTCTCCTAGAACATCATTCGTAAAATTTAATAATGAGGAACATTAAGAAAAAACTCGAGCAGTTGCGTTCGGATAGGAAAAAATGCCGTTTTCGTTTGGCTTAAATAAGCGCAGACTACAATAAAATAGAGAATGTGATTTTCTCCTAGAACATCATTAAGTAAGCTAATATTAGGGAACGTGAAAAAAAACTTCGAGCAGTTGCGTTCGGATAGGAAAAAATGCGTTTCTCGTTTGGCTAAATAAACTTCGAGCGTCTGAAATAAAATAGAATCGGCGATTTTCTCCAGAACATCATTCGTAAGCTAATATTAGAACATTGAAAAAAAAAAACTTCGAGCCAGTTGCGTTCGGATAGGAAAAATACCGTTTTTCGTTTGGCCCAAATAAATTTCGAACGTCACAATAAAATAGAAGAATCGATTATTTTCTCTAGAACATCATTCGTAAGCTAATATTAGGGAACATTGAAAAAACTTCGAGCGGATTGCGTTCGGATAGGAAAAAATGCCGTTTTCGTTTGGCTAAATAAGCTTCAGGCGTCTGAAATAAAATAGAATGCAGCTTGATTTTCTCCTAGAACATCATTAAGTAGCTAATAGAACGTGAAAAAAAAAAAACTTCAGAGCAGTTGCGTTCGGATAGGAAGAAAAAATACCGTTTTCTGCGTTTGGGCCCAAATAAACTCGGAGCGTCTGAGAAATAAAATAGAATAAACAGTTTTCTCCTGAGCTGTCGATAAATAAGCTAATATTAAGGGGAACATTGAAAACTTCGAGAGCGGATTGCGTTCGGATAGGAAGAAAAATGCCGTTTTCGTTTAGCTAAATAAACTGAGCGTCTGAAATAAAATAGAATGTGATTTTCTCTGAAACGTCATTCGTAAGCTATTAGGGAACATTGAAAAAAAAAAACTTCGAGCAGTTGCGTTCGGATGGGAAAAGTTTTTTCTCGTTTTATTAAATAAGCTTCGAACGTCTGAAATAAAATAGAATAAGCAGTTTCTCTAGAACATCATTCTTAAGCTAATGAGGGAACATTGAAAAAAAAAGCTTCGAGCAGTTGCGTTCGGATAGGAAAAATGCCGTTTTCGTTTTAGCTAAATAATCGGCAGTTTTCTCTGAGTCATCGTTCGTAAGCTAATATTAGGGAACATTGAAAAAAACTTCGAGCGGATTGCTGATTCGGATAGGAGAAAAAATACCGTTTTCGTTTGGCTAAATAAACTCGAACGTCACAAAATAAATAAAGTCGCTTGATTTTTCGTCATTCGTAACCTAATATTAGGGAACATTGAAAAAAAAAGCTTCGAGCAGTTGCGTTGGGATAGGAAGAAAATACCGTTTTTTCGTTTGGGCTAAATAGACTCGGAAACGTCTGAGGAAATAAAATAGAATCAACGATTTTCTCTAGAACATCATTCTTAAGCTAATATTAGGGGAACATTGAAAAACTTCGAGCAGTTGCGTTCGGGATAGGAAGAAAATGCCGTTTTCGTTTTAGCTAAATAAACTTCGAGCGTCTGAAATAAGCCGAATGCGGCAGTTTTCTCCTAGAACATCATTAAGTAAGCTAATGGGGAACATTGAAAAAAAACTTCGAATGGATTCGCGTTAGGATGAGGAAAGCGTTTTCTCGTTTAGACTAATATTTCCGAGCGTCACATGAGCCAAATAGAATCGCAGTTTTCTCCTAGAACATCATTAAATGTAAGCTAATATTAGGAACATTGAAAAAACTTCGAGCAGTTGCGTTCGGATGGGTGAAAAAATACCGTTTACGTTTGGGCTAAATAAACTCGAGCGTCTGAAATAAAATAGAAGTCCGGCAGTTTTCGTGAAACGTCAATTACGTAACCTAATATTAGAGACGATGAAAAAAACTCAAACGGATTAACGTTCGGATAGGAAAGAAATACGTTTTCTCGTTTGGGCCCCAAATAAACTTCGAGCGTCTGAAATAAAATAGAATCGCTTGATTTTCTCCTAGAACATCGTTGTAAGCTAATATTAGAACATTGAAAAAAACTTCGAAACGGATGCGTTCGGATGAGGAAAAATCTTAGTTTTTTCGTTTGAACCCCAAATAAACTCGAGCGTCTGAGAAATAAAAATAGAGATCGCTTGATTTTCTCCTAGAGCATCGATTCGTAAGCTAATATTAGGGAACATTGAAAAAAAAGCTTCGAGCGGATTGGATTCGAGATGGGAAGAAAAATGCCGTTTTCTCGTTTGGGCTGAAATAAAACTCAGGCATCTGAAATAAATAGAGATAAAACATTTCTCGTAGAACATCATTAGTAACCCTAATATTAGGGGAACATTGAAAAAAAACTTCAGCAGTTGCGTTGGGATAGGAAAAATACCGTTTTTCGTTTGGGCCCAAATAAACTCGAGCGTCTGAGAAATAAAATAGAATAAACGATTTTCTCCTGAGAACATCATTCTTAAGCTAATATTAAGGGAACATTGAAAAAAACTTCGAGCAGTTGCGTTCGGATAAGAAAAAATGCCGTTTTCGTTTGGGCTAAATAAACTCGAGCGTCACGAAATAAAATAGAGATAAGCAATTTTCGCCTAGAACATCATTCGTAAGCTAATATTAAGGGGAACATTGAAAAAAAAAACTCAGACAGTTATTGTTCGGATAGGAGAAAATACCGTTTTCGTTTGAAAATAAGCTGAGCGTCTGAAATAAATAGAATCGCTTGATTTTCTCCTAGAACATCATTAAGTAAGCTAATATTAGGGAACATTGAAAAAAAACTTCGAGCGGATTGCGTTCGGATGGGAGAAAATACCGTTTTCTCGTTTGAACTAAATAAGCGCTTCGAACGTCTGAAATAAAATAGAAGATAAGCAGTTTTCTCCTAGAACATCATTCTTAAGCTAATAGGGAACATTGAAAAAACTTCGAGCAGTTGCGTTCGGATGGGAAGAAAAATACCCGTTTTTCTGCGTTTAGCTAAATAAACTCGAGCGTCTGAAATAAAATAAAGTCGCTTGATTTCTGGCTAGAACATCGATTAAGTAACCTAATATTAGGGAGCATTGAAACTTCGAACGGATTGCGTTCGGATAGGGCACCGTTTCGTTTGGGCCCCAAATAAACTTCGAGCGTCTGAGAAATAAAATAGGAATGTGATTTTCTCCTAGAACATCATTAAGTAAGCTAATATTAGAGAACATTGAAAAAAAAACTTCCGAGCAGTTGCGTTCGGATAGGAAGAAAATACCGTTTTCTCGTTTTAGCCTAAATAAACTCGAGCGTCTGAAATAAAATAGAATGTCGCTTGATTTTCTCCTAGAGACATCATTCGTAAGCTAATAATGGGGAACATTGAAAAAAAACTTCGAGCGGATTGCGTCGGATGGAAGAAAAATACCGTTTCTGGTTTGGCCCCAAATAAGCTGAGCGTCTGAAATAAAATAGAATAAACTTGATTTTCTCCTAGAACATCATTAAGTAAGCAATAGGGGAACGATGGCAGACGGTTGCGTTCGGATAGGAAAAAAATGCCGTTTTTCGTTTTGGCCCAAATAAACTTCGAGCGTCTGAAATAAATAGAATCGCTTGATTTTCTCCTAGAAGCATCGATGCGTAAGCTAACGTAAGAACGTGAAAAAAAAAAAACTTCGAGCAGTTGCGTTCGGATAGGAAGAAAAATACCGTTTTCGTTTAGGCTAAATAAACTCGAGCGTCACAAAATAAAATAGAATCGCTTGATTTTCTCCTAGAACATCATTCGTAAGCTAATATTAGGGAACATTGAAAAAAAAACTTCGAGCGGATTGCGTTCGGATAGGAAAATGCCGTTTCTCGTTTTGGCCCAAATAAACTCGAGCGTCTGAAATAAAATAAGATAAACGATTTTCTCCTAGAAACGTCATTACGTAACCTAATATTAGAGGCGTGAAAAAACTTCGAGCAGTTAGCATTCGGATAGGAGAAAAATACCGTTTTCTCGTTTGAATTTAAATAAACTCGAGCGTCTGAAATAAAATAGAATCGCTTGATTTTCTCCTAGAACATCATTCGTAAGCTAATATTAGGGAACATTGAAAAAAAAAAGCTCGAGCAGTTGCGTTCGGATATAGGAGAAAAAATACCGTTCTCGTTGGAGCTAAAATAAACTTCGAGCGTCGAAACCAAATAGAATCGCTTGATTTTCTCCTAGAGCAATCATTCTTAAGCTAATAATGGGGAACGATGAAAAAAAAAGCTCGAGCAGTTGCGTTGGATGGGAGAAAATCACCGTTTTCTCGTTTTGGCTGAATAAACTCGAGCGTGCAATAAAATGAATCGCTTGATTTTCTCCTAGGACATCATTCGTAAGCTAATATTAGGGAACATTGAAAAAAAACTTCGAGCGGATTGCGTTGAGGATAGGGAAAAAATGCAGTTTTCGTTTTGGCTAAATAAACTTCCAGCATCTGAAATAAAATAAAGAATCATGATTTTCTCCTAGAACATCATTAAGTAGCTAATATTAGAGGAAACGATTGAAAAAAAACTTCGAGCGGATTGCGTTAAGATTGAGGAAAAATACCATTTCTCGTTTGGCTAATAAACTCGAGCGTCTGAAATAAAATAGAATCAGCGATTTTCTCGTGGGAACATCGTTCGTAACCTAATATTAGGGAACATTGAAAAAACTTCGAGCAGTTGCGTTCGGATAGGAAAATGCCGTTTCGTTTAGGCTAAATAGACTTCGAGCGTCACGAAATAAAATAAGATAAACTTGATTTCTCCTAGAACATCTGTTCTTAAATAATATTAGGGAACATTGAAAAAACTTCGAGCGGATTGCGTTCGGATAGGAAGAAAATACGTTTTCGTTTGGCCCCAAATAAACTCAGCGTCTGAAATAAAATAGAATCGCTTGATTTTCTCCTAGAACATCATTTGTAAGCTAATATTAGGGGAACATTGAAAAAAACCTCGAATGGATTGCGTTCGGATAGGAGAAAATGCCGTTCTCGTTTGGGCTAAATAAGCTTCAGGCGTCTGAAATAAAATAAAATCAACTGATTTCTCCTAGAGCGTCGATTCGGCCAGAAATATGTGGGAACAGTGAAAAAAACTCGAGCAGTTGCGTTCGGATAGGAAAAAATACCGTTTCGTTTAGCTCATCATTCAGAGCGTCTGAAATAAAATAGAATCGCTTGATTTTCTCCTAGAGCATCGTTCGTAAGCTAATAATGGGGAACATTTAAAGAAAAAAACTTCAGGCAGTTAGCGTTCGGATAGGGCATGCCGTTTTCGTTTTGGCTAAATAAACTTCGAGCGTCTGAAATAAATAGAATCGGCAGTTTTACCGTGAAACGTCGTTCGTAAGCTAATATTAGGGAACATTGAAAAAATTCGAGCAGTTGCGTTCGGATGGGAAGAAAATTTTCGTTTGGCTAAAATAAACTTCGAGCGTCTGAAATAAAATAGAATCGCTTGACGTTTTCTCCTAGAACATCATTCGTAAGCTAATATTAGGGGAACATTGAAAAAAAAAGCTTCGAGCAGTTGCGTTCGGGATAGGAGAAAAAATGCCGTTTTCGTTTTGGCCCAAATAAACTCGAGCGTCTGAGAAATAAAATAGAATCGCTTGATTTTTCTCATTAGAACATCATTCGTAACCTAATATTAGGGAACATTGAAAAAAAAACTTCGAGCAGTTGGATTCGGATAGGAAAATCTGGATTTCGTTTGAAATTTTAAATAGACTCGATGCAAATAAAATAGAATAAACCCAGTTTTCTCCTAGAACATCATTCTTAGCTAATAATGGGGAACATTGAAAAAAAAGCTTCGAGCAGTTGCGTTGGATAGGAGAAAATACCGTTTTCTCGTTTGGCCCCAAATAAACTTCGAGCGTCTGAAATAAAATAAATCGGCTTGATTTTAAAGGCATCGATTCGTAAGCTAATATTAGGGAACATTGAAAAAAACTTCAGATGGATTCTGCGTTGGATAGGAGAAAATACCGTTTCTCGTTTGGGCCCAAATAAACTCGGAAACGTCTGAGAAATAAAATAGAATCAGCGATTTTCTCCTAGAACATCATTCGTAAGCTAATATTAGGGAACATTGAAAAAAACTTCGAGCGGTTAATTCGGATAGGAAGAAAAAATACCGTTTTCTCGTTTGGGCTAAATAAACTCGAGCGTCTAGAAATAAAATAGAATCCGGCAGTTTTCTCGTAGAAGCATCATTCGTAACCTAATATTAGGGGAACATTGAAAAAAAGCTTCGAGCGGATTGCGTTCGGATAGGAAAAAATACGTTTTCGTTTGGGCCCAAATAAACTCGAGCGTCTGAGGAAATAAAATAGAATCGCTTGATTTTCTCCTAGAACATCATTCTTAAAAGCTAATATTAGAACATTGAAAAAAAACTCGAGCAGTTAGTTCGGATGGAAGAAAAATACCGTTTTCGTTTGGATTAAATAAGCTTCGAGCGTCTGAAATAAATAGAATCGCTTGATTTTCTCTAGAGAACATCGATTCGTAGCTAATATTAGGGGAACATTGAAAAAACTCGAGCGTATTCGCGTTCGGATAGAAAATGCCGTTTTCGTTTGAATGAAATAAACTTCGAGCGTCTGAGGAAATAAAATAGAATGCAGCAGTTTTCTCGTAGAGGAAACGTCATTCGTGAAAAAACCTAATATTAGGGAACATTGAAAAAACTTCCGAGCAGTTGCGTTCGGATAGGAAAAATGCCGTTTTCTCGTTTGGGCTAAATAAACTCGAGCGTCTGAAATAAAATAGAATGCGCTTGATTTTCTCTAGAGCATCATTCTTAAGCTAATATTAGAGACATTGAAAAAAACTCGAGCGGATTGCGTTAGGATAAAAATGCCGTTTTTTCTCGTTTGGGCTAAATAAGCTTCGAGCGTCTGAGAAATAAATAGAATGGCGATTTTCTCCTAGAAAGGCATCATTACGTAAGCTAATAATGAGAGACGACTGAAAAAAAAAACTTCCGAGCAGTTGTGTTGGGATAGGAGAAAATACCGTTTTTCGTTTAGCCCAAATAAACTTCGAGCGTCACGAAATAAAATAGAATCGCTTGATTTTCTCCTAGAGCATCATTAAATAAGCTAATAATGGGGGCGTGAAAAAAACTTCGAGCGGATTGCGTTCGGATAGGGCGAAAAATGCCGTTTCTCGTTTGGGCCCCAAATAAACTTCGAGCGTCTGAAATAAAATAGAATCGCTTGATTTTCTCCACCGACATCGTTCTTAAGCTAATATTAGGGGAACATTAGAAAAAAGCTTCGAGCGGATGCGTTGGGATGGGAGAAAATCTACCGTTTCGTTTGGCCCAAATAAACTCGAGCGTCTGAGAAATAAAATAGAATAAAGCGATTTTCGTAGAGCATCATTAAGTAACCTATTAAGGGCGTTGAAAAAAACCGGGAAAATGCCGTTTTCTCCGTTTGGTGATGCTTCGAGCGTCTGAGAAATAAAATAGAATCGCTTGATTTTCTCCTAGAACATCATTCGTAAAAATTTAATATTAGGGGAACATTGAAAAAAACTTCGAGCAGTTGCGTTCGGATAGGAAAAAATGCCGTTTTTTCTCGTTTGGCCTAAATAAACTTCGACGTCTGAGAAAATAAAATAGAATAAACGATTTTCTCCTAGAGCATCGTTAGTAAGCTAATATTAGGGGAACATTGAAAAAAAAAACTTCGAAACCAGTTAGCGTTCGGATAGGGAGAAAAATGCCGTTTTTCACCGTTTGGCTAAATCGCTTCGAGCTGTCTGAAATAAAATAAGATCGCTTGATTTTCTCCTAAACGTCATTAAATAGCGAATATTAGGGAACATTGAAAAAAACTTCGAGCAGTTGCGTTCGGATAGGAAGAAAAATGCCGTTTCGTTTAGGCTAAAATAAACTGAACGTCTGAAATAAAATAGAATCGCTTGATTTTTCTCCTAGAAACGTCGACCGTAAGCTAATATTAGGGAACATTGAAAAAAAACTTCGAGCGGATTGCGTTGGGATAGAATACCGTTTCTCGTTGGGCTAATAAGCTTCGAGCGATGCGAAATAAAAATAGAATCGCTGATTTTCTCTAAACGTCATTAGTAAGCTAATATTAGGGAACAATGAAAAAAAAAACTTCGAGCAGTTGCGTTGGATAGGAGAAAAATACCGTTTTCGTTTAGCTAAATAAACTCGAACGTCTGAAATAAAATCGATCGGCGATTTTCTCCTAGAAACGTCATTAAAGTAACCTAATATTAGAACATTGAAAAAAAAACTTCGAGCAGTTGCGTTCGGATAGGAAAAATGCCGTTTTCTCGTTTGGGCTAAATAAACTTCAGGCGTCTGAAATAAAATAGAATAAACGATTTTCTCCTAGAGCATCATTAAATAGCTAATATTAAGGGAACGATGAAAAAAACTGAGCAGTTGCGTTCGGATGAGGCATCACCGTTTTCTCGTTTGGGCCCCAAATCAGCTGAGCATCTGAAATAAAATAGAAGGCCAGCTTGATTTTCTCCTAGAACATCATTCTTAAAAGCTAATATTAGGGAACATTGAAAAAAAAAAAGCTTCCGAGCAGTTGCGTTCGGATAGGAGAAAAATGCCGTTTTTCGTTTTGGCCCAAATAAACTTCGAGCGTCTGAAATAAAATAAAGATAAACGATTTTCTCCTAGAACATCGATACGTAAAGCCAATAATTAGAACGTGAAAAAAAACTTCGAGCAGTTGCGTTCGGATAGGAGAAAATACCGTTTTTCGTTTAGCTTTAAATGCTTCGAACGTCTGAAATAAAATAGAATAAACGATTTTCTCCTAAAACATCATTCTTAAGCTAATAATAGGGGAACGATGAAAAAAAGCTGAGCAGTTGCGTGGATAGAATACCGTTTCTCGTTTAGACTAAATAAACTTCGAGCGTCTGAAATAAATAGAATCGACGATTTCTCCTAGAACATCATTCGTAAGCTAATATTAAGGGAACATTGAAAAAAAACTTCCAACAGTTGCGTTCGGATAGGAAAAATGCCGTTTTCGTTTGTCCCAAATAAACAGACGTCTGAGAAATAAAATAGAATCGCTTGATTTTTCTCCTAGAACTGAAATAAAATAGAAGATAAAGCGATTTTCTCCTAGAAACGTCATTCTTAAGCTAATCTCGTTTTGGCTAAATAAACTCGAACGTCTGAAATAAATAGAATGTGATTTCTCGTGAACATAAATTAAATAAACCTAATATTAGGGAACAGTGAAAAAAACTCGAGCAGGATTGCGTTCGGATAGGAAAAATGCCGTTTTCTCGTTTAAATAAACTCGAGCATCTGAAATAAAATAGAATGGCAGTTTTCTCCTAGAACATCATTCGTAAGCTAATATTAGGGGAACATTGAAAAAAAAAACTTCGAGCAGTTCGCGTTCGGATGGGAAGAAAAATGCGTTTTCTCGTTTGGCCCCAAATAAACTCGAGCGTCTGAAATAAAATAGAATCATTTGATTTTCTCCTAGAACATCATTCGTAAGCTAATATTAAGAACGATGAAAAAAAAACTTCGAGCAGTTAGATTTGGATGGGAGAAAAATGCCGTTTTCTCGTTTGAGACTAAATAAACTCGAGCGTCTGAAATCAAATAGAATCGCTTGATTTTCTCCTAGAACATCATTCGTAAGCTGAGGGTATGAAAAAAACTTCGAGCAGTTAGATTGGATAGAAAAAAATGCGATTTCTCGTTTGGGCCAGATAAGCTCGAACGTCTGAAATAAAATAGAATCGCTTGATTTTCTCCTAGAACATCATTCTTAAGCTAATGGGAACGATGAAAAAAAAACTTCGAGCAGTTGCGTTGGATGGGAAAATCTTGGATTTCTCGTTTATTAAATAAACTTCGAGCGTCACGAGAATAAAAATAGAATCGCTTGATTTTTCATTAGAGGAACATCATTAAATAACCTATTAAGGGAACATTGAAAAAAAAACTTCGAGCAGTTGCGTTGGATAGGAATACCGTTTTTCTCGTTTGGGCCCAAATAAACTCGAGCGTCTGAAATAAAATAAGTCGCTTGATTTTCTCCTAGAACATCATTCGTAAGCTAATATTAGGGAACGTGAAAAAACTTCGAGCAGTTGCGTTAGGATAGGAAAATGCCGTTTTCTCGTTTTTGGCTAAATAGCTTCGAGCGTCTGAAATAAATAGAATAAAGCAGTTTTCTCCTAGAACATCATTAAATAGCTAATAATAGAGACATTGAAAAAAAAAAAACTTCGAGCAGTTAGTTCGGATGAGGAAAAATACCGTTTCACCGTTTGGGCCCAAATAAGCTAAATGCGAAATAAAATAGAATCGCTTGATTTTCTCCTAGAGCATCGATTCGTAAGCTAATATTAAGGGAAAATTGAAAAAAACTTCGAGCAGTTAACGTTCGGATAGGAATACCGTTTTTCGTTTGGGCTAAATAAGCTGACGCGTCTGAAATAAATAGAATCGGCGATTTTCTCCTAGAACATCATTCTTAAGCTAATAATAGGGAACATTGAAAAGAAAAAAACTTCGAGCAGTTAACGTTCGGATAGGAAAAATACCCGTTTTCTCGTTTGGGCTAAATAAACTCGAGCGTGCGAAATAAATAGAATGCTTAAGTTTCTCCTAGAACATCATTAAGTAAAAGCTAATATTAGAGACATTGAAAAAAAACTCAAACAGTTGCGTTCGGATACGGGAAAAATACCGTTTTACCGTTTGGGCTAAATAAACTTCGAGCGATAAAATAAAATAGAATCGCTTGATTTTCTCCTAGAACATCATTTGTAAGCTAATATTAGGGGAACATTGAAAAAAAACTCGAACGGATTGCGTTCGGATAGGAGAAAATGCCGTTTTTTCGTTTCGGCCCAAATAAACTCGAACGTACAAAAAAAAATAGAATCGCTTCATTTTCTCCTAGAACATCATTTGTAAGCTAATATTAGGGGAACATTGAAAAAAAACCGAGCAGTTAGCGTTCGGATAGGAAAAAAATACCGTTTTCGTTTTAAATAAACTCGAGCGTGCAATAAAATAGAATCGCTTGATTTTTTCTCGTAGAACATCATTCGTAACCTAATATTAAGAACATTGAAAAAAAACTCAAGCGGATTGCGTTAAGCATAGGAGAAAATGCGTTTTTACCGTTTCAGGCCCAAATAAACTTCAGTGATACGAAATAAAATAGATAAACGATTTTTCTCCTAGAGCATCGTTACCGTAAGCTAATATTAGGGGAACATTGAAAAAAACTCGAGCAGTTGCGTTCGGGATAGGAAGAAAAATACGTTTTCTCGTTTTGGCTTAAATAAGCTTCGAGCGTGCGAAATAAAATAGAATCGCTTGATTTCTCCTAGAACATCGTTAAGTAAGCTATTGGGGAACATTGAAAAAAAAACTCAGGCAGTTGCGTTCGGATGGAAAAAATGCCGTTTTACCGTTTGAAATTTTAAATAAACTCGGCGTGCGAAATAAAATGAGAATAAGCTTGATTTTCTCCTAGAGACATCGTGTGAAATTAATATTAGGGAAACGTTGAAAAAAAACTGAGCAGTTGCGTTCGGATAGGAGAAAAATGCCATTTCTCGTTTTTTATTAAACAAACTCGAACATACGAAATAAAATAGAATAAACGATTTCCTAGAACATCATTAAATGGCAATATTAGAGAACATTGGCTTCAGAGCAGTTGGTGGGATAGGAAGAAAAATCACGGTTTTCGTTTTGGCTAAAATAAGCTCGAGCGTGCGAAATAAAATAGAATGTTGACGTTTATAAAATCTTAAGTAGCTCATATTAAAGGGGAACATTGAAAAAAAACTCGGGAATAGTTGCGTTAGGATAGGAAAAAATGCCGTTTTTCTACGTTTTGGCTTAAATAAACTTCAATTGTCTGTGAAATAAAATAGAATAAACTTGATTTCTCCTAGAACATCATTCGTAGCTAATATTAGGGAACATTGAAAAAAACTTCGAGCGGATTGCGTTCGGATAGGAAAAGAAAGTTTTCTCGTTTTAGCTAATAAACTCGAACGTGCAATAAAAATAGAATGTTTGATTTTATACTGGGAACATCATTAAGTAGCTAATATTTGGGGAACATTGAAGAAAAAAAACTCGAAACGGATTGCGTTAGGGATAGGAGAAAAATGCCTGGGTTTTTGGCCCAAATAAACTTCCGAGCACGTCTGAGAAATAAAATAGAATCGCTTGATTTTCTCCTAGAGCATTCGTAGCTAATAGGGGAACATTGAAAAAAAGCTTCGAGCAGTTGCGTTAGGATAGGGAGAAAAATGCCGTTTTTCGTTTTAGCTAAATAAACTCGAACGTGCGAGAAATAAAATAGAATAAACAGGATTTTCTCTAGAGCATCATTAAATGTAAGCTAATATTAGGGAACATTGAAAAAAACTTCGAGCAGTTGCGTTCGGATAGGAGAAAAATACCGTTTTTCTCGTTTTAGCTAGTAAACTCGAGCGTGCGAAATAAATAGAATCGCTTGATTTTCTCCTAGAGCATCATTAAATGATAGCTAATATTTGGGGAACATTGAAAAAAACTGGGCGGATTAATTTAGGATAGGAGAAAAACACCGTTTTTCTCGTTTTTAGCCCAAAATAAACTCGAACGTGCGAAATAAAATAGAATAAACGATTTTCTCTAGAGCGTCATTAAATGAAAGAATAATGGGGAACATTGAAAAAACTTCAGAGCCAGTTAGCGTTCGGATAGGAGAAAATGCCGTTTTTCGTTTGGCCCAAATAAACTCGAGCATGCGAAAATAAAATAGAATCGCTTGATTTTTCTCCTAGAGCGTCATTCGTATTAGAAGTTAATATTAGGGGAACATTGAAAAAAACCGAGCCAGTTGCGTTCGGATAGGAAAAATACGTTTTTCTCGTTTAGACTGAAATATAAACTTCGAGCGTCACGAAATAAAATAGAATCGCTTGATTTTCTCCTAGAACATCGACCGTAAGTTAATATTAGGGAACATTGGCTTCGAGCGGATTGCGTTCGGATAGGAGAAAAATGCCGTTTCTGGGCCCAGGCCCAAACAAAAAAACCGAGCGTCTGAAATAAAATAGAATCGCTTGATTTCTCTGAAACGTCATTAAATAAGCTAATATTAAGGGAACATTGAAAAACTTCGAGCAGTTGGATGGGAAGAAAAAATGCCGTTTTCTGGGTTTGGCTAAATAAACTCGAGCGTGCGAAATAAAATAGAATGGCAGTTTTCTCTAGAACGTCATTAAGTAATATATTAGGGAACATTGAAAAAAACTTCGAGCGGATTGCGTTCGGATAGGAAAATGCCGTTTTCGTTTTGGCTTTAAATAAACTCGAGCGTGCAGTAAAATAGAATAAACGATTTTCTCCTAGAACATCATTCGTAAAAGGCATGAAAAAAAAAACTTCCCGAGCAGTTGCGTTCGGATAGGAAAAATGTGCCGTTTTCTCGTTTGGGCCCAAATAGCTAGAGCGTCTGAGAAATAAAATAGAATAAACAGAACATCCCGGAGGT